>BJCM01079498.1:0-20128 GCA_018326385.1 Flaveria bidentis
ATAATACATTCAAAGTTTTTCCTGCATGCATGCACTGAAGTATAGAGTAGAGATGTTTCAGAAGTTTTATACCATGCAGTAGAAATATTCTAAGTGTAAAATCTTCCAAAACCAAGACCAACATCTTTCGAAACCAAAAGTAAAGTCTTCCGAAGCTTCAAAGACAAAGTATTTCGAAGCCAAGAAGTGAAGAAAGATTTCTTCCTATGACTTTTGAACACATGTTTATCTGATATACTTTACCATAAAGCTGAACCATTTTTCGGTGCAACTCTGTTCAGTCATCAACTTACATGAGTTAGTGAAAAGATCCATATGCTTTTGGTAATTATACATTGAGGTTTTGAGTCTATTTCTTTCTACTTTATGTACTTTTATCCTTTTTGTAATATATTATGATGTGAGCTATCACATGTCATAGTCACTAGTAAAAAGACAATTTATCTTTTGACTCTACATTTGATTTTGTTGTCTAGTTCAAATATTTTCAGCTGGCTTTCTAAGTATGGCCGACTATAGGATGTTGTATAAAGTATCTCAGGTCCTTATAACTTTCTTTATGCTTTAACACTTGTAAAAGAACATGATAGCAATATATAGTATTCTTGAAAACTATGTACTTGTGTTGTTTGTTCTTGGTTCTGTCTCATATTTTTCTTGTGTTTTAAGTATCAATCTAGTGTGTTACCAATTCCCTATTTGATCAGTTAAGTGTTCTAAAATAGTTTCTACTTATTGTGTGTTTGTGTTGTAAGTGACCAACCCCTCTAAACAGTCCTGCAATTGGTATAAGAGCATTCTAGGCTCTTGATTGTAAGATCTCACCATCTTAATATCCCTCACACACACAAAACACTTAACATCTCAAATGGCAGCTCTCACTAAAGCTGATATGAAAACTGGAACCATGACAAAGTCTCCACTGATCACTCCTGATGACTTTGACACTTGGTGCCAACAGATGGAAGGGTTTATCAAGTCACAAGACTCCAGGATGTAGGAATCTATTATCTCAGGGCCTCACATACCAAGCACCTCTTCAGCTGCTGCTGGAGGTGGTATGATTCCAAAGGTTGTGGCTGACTATTTTGAAGAAGGCAGGAAGAGAATAGAGATTAATCAGAAAACCATGACAACCCTTCAAACTGTTTTCCCAACTCCATATACAGAGGCTTCAAGAAGTGCAAAACAGCTAAACAGCTATGGGATGCACTGAAGCTCATGTATGAGGGGTCAACTGAAGCCAAGGAGAACAAGAAAGATCTCCTAAAACAGTAGTTTGAAAACTTCACCTTCAAATCAAGTGAAACCATGACTGAACAATACTTCAGGTATGTTGAGATTATGAATACTTTAATGGATGTTGGAGTGACTCTTGTGAACATGGACATTATAAGGAAGTTTATGTCCTCTCTTTCTAGACAGTGGACATATTATTGTGTTGTTATCAAGAGAACTGAGAACCTTAAGACTCTTACTTTGATAGAGTTGTATGGTATTCTTAGTGGATACCAGATGGAGATGAACATGCAAGGTTCATCTAGTAACTCCAGCAATCAACTGGGTTCAACCCTCTATGTGGGTGAAAGGGATAGTATAGAACCACGACATCATCTTATATGCTACCCTGAAAACTCATAAAATGGTCCTTTCATCATCTTTCCCGAGACACTAAGAGAAAGCTATACTCAAGGAAGCCTATTCCAAGAGACAAGCTCTTCACAAGCCTTTATGTCCTCTGATGAAAGCACAGGCAACTTTCTCCTCACCCTTGAAGATTTGGATTGTATCCATCCAGATGACCTGGAATACATGGAGATAGTTCAGCAAATGGCTCTTCTCACTCATAGAGCCAAGAAGTTATACAAGAGGACAGGGAGGAAGTTTCCAAGCAATGCAACCAGTGGAAAGTTTTGGCTAGACAAAAGCAAAGTAAAGTATTACAACTATAACCAAATGGGTCACTTTGCAAGAGAGTGCAAGGCACCAAGGACATATGGTGGCCAAGCACAAGCCAGGCCAAACTACACTAAGATAGCCATCCAGAATGAGAAGTTAAAGCTGCAAGCTGCAGTTGCTTTTGAAGAATGAAGCTTTGACTGGAGCTTTAAGGTGGAAGATGTATCTCTAAACCAAGCACTTAAGGCTGACCATGATGAAGCAAAGGTATTGGAACATCTCTGTACACCTGAATGTATTTCAAAAGTGAATAGATACAGGTCCTTCAACTTAGAGAAAATATCTGATCTTGAGTCCTTAAATATCTTAAAATCTAATTTTAAAAGAGCTGAAAATGATTATAAACTAAAGATAGAGGAATTAGAGAAAACCATTTTAACTTTTAAACATGAACATACCAACTACAAAACTCAAATCAAAGATCTTATAACTAAGTTGACTAAATGCCAGGCTGAGCTTGTGATCAGCAAAGCCAAGGCAAAAAAATGTGTTCTTGAAGAAGAGACCTTCAAGAACATCATATCCTCATCCTTGCATACAAAAGTTTGTTATCAAAATAAGGAAGGATAGGAATCTAATGAGATAGTTCCTCCACACACAATCTTTTCTATTAGATCTCCAAGGTGTAGAACTTGTGAATATGAGCTTTCCCTCATAGACCCCATGACTAAAGAGAATAAAGAAGAGATAGTGAAGGATGCCTTTGAGAAGAGTGAAGAAGAGCATTCTAAGATGGGTCACTATCCTTCTGAGGAGAGTGAAAAGGTTAGGACTACCAAGTCAAGAAGAAAGAAGAAGGCAAAGAAAGCTCAAGAGATCAAAGCCACCTTTACCTCTAAGCAGAAACAAGTTTTTATCTCTGCAGGTTTTGAGGAGGTTAAGACTGAATACAAAAATTAAAACTCTAGTAGCAAGAGCTCTAGTTTATGTACAACTTATCCCAAAAACATAAAGAAGGCTGATCAGTTATGTGTCACTACTACACAACCTGAACCATCTAGCTCCAAAGGTAGTTCTCACTCTAAAGGAATTGTCACAACATCTGCAAAGACGAAGATGGAGAAGGAAAGTGATCCAGTTCAGACTTGCTCACAGAAGAAGACTCTTATGAAGAAGAAAAAGGATTGTGTCATGTGTGGGAGTACTTCTAATTTTTCAAGGGATTGTCTTTACAATCCAAAAAGTACAGTCCACATGATCAAGAAAGAGACTTCTAAGGGTTTGGAAAAGAAGCAAGATTTGGAAGGAAAAACCTTTCCTTTCGGAATCTCCAAGTTGAAGAAGAAGAGAAGTGGGAAATTGCCTTCGGAAGAAAATTTGGTCTCGGAAGAAAGGAATACTTCCGAAGCAATGAAGCCTGCTGCAGTTTTAGCAAGAACTTCCGAAGGTCTAGTCATCAAAACTTCCTAAGTCATCAAAACTTCTGAAGTGTTGAAGGTCAAGTCTAAGACTCCAAAGGTTGTGTGAAAGTCAAATAATGACCAAGTGACTGGAAGTTCTTCATCAACATCAACAAGTGATCCTCAAAATATGACAATAGGATCTATTGTTGTTGTATTGTCTTCAAATTATTTTGATGAGCCTAAGACCAATAAGGCTTGGGTTTCTAAATGTAACTAACCATCTCTTTTGTGAAGGAACAACTCAGGATAAAAAAATGTACGGTTCATTGACATTGGCTGTTCTAGGCACATAACATGAAATAGCTCACTACTCCAAAAATTTGAGAAAACTGATGGAGGGCCAGTTGCTTTTGGAGGAGATGTTGGTGGTTACATTAAAGGAAGGGGCAAGGTCACAAATGATAAGCTCAACAATGAGAAGGTAAACTTTGTCAAAGATCTTGGATACAATCTTTTAAGTGTATCTCAATTTTGTGATCAGAGTCATAACATGCTCTTTACTAAGCATGAGTGCATTGTTCTCAGGCCTGGGGTGATCATTCCTCATGAGCAAATCTTTCTTAGAGCCCCCAGGATAGGAAACATGTACAAGATGGACTTAAAACAACATCTCCATCAGGAGAAAATTCATGTTTTATGTTTAAAGCTAATAGTGATGAGTCTTTTCTCTGTCATAAAAGAATGTGCCATGTAAACTTAAAAAACGTTATATAATTAATTAAGAATGATTTGGTTACTGGAATGCCAAAGAAAGAGTTTACAAGTGATGATCATTGCGTTGCATGCCTGAAAGGAAAGCAACACAATGTATCTCACAAGCCAAAGGAAAGAAACTCCATCACTACTCCCGTAAACTTTCTACATATGGATCTCTTTGGCCCCACTAGTGTAATGAGTCTAAGAAGGACCTCTTACTGTTTGGTGATCACAGATGACTTTACCAGATTCACTTGGGTCTTTTTTCTTAGAACTAAGGATTAAACCTCTGAGATTCTAAAGAATTTAATCTTAAAGATTGAGAATCAATATGATCACAAGGTCAAAAACATAAGATGTGATCAAGGAACTGAAATCAAGAACCAATCCTTGATACATTTTGTGATAAAAAAGGCATTACAAGACAATAAAGTGCTTCCAGGAATCCTTAGCATAATGGTGTTGTTGATAGGAGCAACATGACACTTATTGAAGCTGCAAGAACTATGTTGTCTGGCTCTAAACTACCCATCACCTTCTGGGCAGAGGCAGTTAACATTGCTTGCTATGTGCAAAACATAGTTTTAGTAGTTAAGACATATGGTAAGACTTCTTATGAACTTTGGCACAAAAGAAAACCTTTCATTGGGTTTCTAAAGTCATTAGATGTCCTTGTAGCATCTTGAATACCAAAGATCAAATTGCCAAGTTTGACGAAAAATCAGATGATGGACATTTTATTGGATACTCTTCCCAAGTCAAGACTTGTAGAGTATACAATCTCAGAACTAGAGTAGTTGAGGAGTCAGCCAATGTGACTTTCAATGAGCACACTCCCAGTATGAAAGGTTCTGATCCTGATTGGTTGTTTGATCTTGATTTAGTTACTAACTGTTTTAACAAATCTTTTGAGCATGCTTCAGGATCTATATATACTACCAACAAGTGATCTTGATCCAATTTTTGAGCTAAGAAGACCATGAAGCTACAAAACTTCAGCTTCAAATGTAACTAATTCTGCAAATGGAGTACCAATCAGAACAACAATGACAAATCCAGCTAATATCTCTGAGGTGCCTTCAAAATCCATCTTAGAGGCACAAACCTCAGATGAAGGAACTTCAAATGTAGTAGAAAATGGTGGTGGTGACAGTGATAAATAATTCCTTGATGCTAACAACCACTCCATTAAAGACAACATCAATGATGCTACATACTCATTGGATCAAGTTTCTCTTGATAAGTGTGTTGATGTGGTGGGAGAAACTTTAATGCTAGTTCTAAATTTCTCTAATTTGGATCTCTCCGAGCAACTTGCTATGATTCCCCAGCTAAGGATCCACAAATCTCATCCTTCCCCAAACATCATTAGAGATGTTGATTCAGGGGTAAAAACAAAGGGACAAATCCATGATGCAAATGTTTGTCTTCACTCTTGTTTCTTATCCTAGATAGAGCCTAAGAAAATTTAAGAGACTTTAAAGGATGGAAGTTAGGTTGAATCTATGCAAGAGGAGCTACTTCAATTCAAAAGGAAGAAGGTTTGGAACCTATGTCCTCTTCCCAATGGAAGACTACCATAGGAACCAAATAGGTGTTTAGAAATAAGAAGAATGATAGAGGACTTGTCATAAAAAATAAGGCTAGACTAGTTGTTCAAGGATACACACAAGAAGAAGGATTTGACTAGATAGATGTCTTTAATCTTGTTGCAAGACTTAGAGCTATTAGGATATTCTTAGCTTTTACTGCATCCAAGGATTTCAAGGTCTATCACCTTGATGTCAAGTGTGATTTTCTTTATGGGGTGATTAATGAAGAGGTGAATGTTAGACAACCACATGGGTTTGTAGATTTAGATCATCCTGATTATGTCTACAGGCTTGATAAAGCTCTTTATGGGATGCACCAAGCTCCAAAGAAGTGGTATGAGACTTTATCTCAGTATCTTTGTCAGCATGGCTACAAAAAGGGAAATACAGATGGAACTCTCTTCATCAAAGGAATAGATAATGACTTAATGCTAGTTCAATTGTATGTAGATGACATTATCTTCGTGTCAACTAATCCAAAGCTCTGTAAAGACTTTTAGAAACGGATGAAGGATAGATTTGAAATGAGTGCCATGGGGGAACTCAATTTCTTTCTAGGAATTCAAGTGAAGCAAGTTGACAGTGGCTTCTTCATAAGTCAGTCAAAGTATGTACATGACATACTTAAAAGATTTAACATGACTGAGTGTAAGGTTGCTAAGACACCCATAGATAGAAACCACTCCCTTAGACCTAATCTTTAGGGGGATTGTGTGGATGAACATCTTTACAGGGCTATGATTAGGTCTTTTATGTACCTCATAGCTAGCAGGCCTAATATCATGTTTGCCACATGTATTTGTATAAGATATCAAGCCAATCCCAAGATGTGACACCTAGTCACTGTCAAGAGAATTTTAAGATATCTCAAAGGTGCCTTAACTCTTGGCCATTGGTATCCAATAAATTCTGAATTCAATCTGTATGCATATACAAATTATGACTATGGTGGTTGTAATATGACTGTAAAGTCTACATCAGGGGGTGCCAGTTCCTTGGTTGAAGGATAGTCTCATGGCCATGCAAGAAGCAATCATGTGTCTCTACATCAATTGCTGAAGCTGAATACATTACTACTGTAATCTTCTATGCTCAAGTGCTTTGGATTCAGAACCAGATGCTGGATTATGGATTCAACTTCAAATAGACTACTATCCACATAGACAATAACAGTGTTATCTCTATCACAGGAAATCCTGTGTAGCACTCAAGGATAAAATACATCAATATCAGGTATCATTTGATTAGAGATAACTTTAAAAAAGGATTAATCAAACTAGTCAAAGTTAACACAAATAAACAATATGCTAATTTGTTCAGCAAAGCTTTTGATGAGCAAATATTTAAGTATCTTGTATAAGCTATTAGGATGATTAACTTTGAGTAGCTTTTCTTAAAACTGAATCATATTATTTCTAAAATTTGTGTGTCTTAAGTTGTCTATTTTTATCACCATCATAAGCCCTCAGATTTTTGAAAATTTTGATATTTTATTCTTCGGAAGATATGCATGTACCATCGGAAGAAATTCAAATCTTCAAAACAAACAACTACTTAGGAAAATTTACATTTGGAAGAAATTTCCAAAATATCTTCCAAAGCTTTACTTTATTCCAAAGTACTTGTATGTTTTCAAGAACAATTTCTTTTGAAAGCAATTAACTCTCGGAAGCTTTATTAAAACTTCCAAGTCTTAGTCTCTTCTGAAGCAAAATTTTGTAAACTCTTTGGAATATCTTCCGAAGTCATTTTGGCTTCGGAAGCTTTTCATCAAAACTCTCAAAGTAAAATTACCTTCGGAAGATTTTTAGACTTCCAAAAAAACTAACTTTTTGGGCAAAAAGAAAATTTCTTTTTTAGAAGTGGGTCCGATATCTAGATTTCAAAGTTTATCCTCTTTCATAACTTTGTATGAAATCCATTTCATATATATAACAAAAGGTCCCCCCCTCTTTCACTCTTTTCTTCCTCTGTACTATTCCAAAACCTAAATTCACTCACAAACTGCCTTTGTTTTTCACTTTCTTCGCCTTTACGCTTTCTAAAATGGCCAACCTAAACAGTAGAAATGACCCTTATTTCTCCATGCAACTTCACATGTAACATAATCAGGTTGCTCTATTGAACTCTGAGAAAGATTCCAGTTTCTTAGAGGTTTGCTGATTTCTGGCTTTATCCACCTACTTCACCTCCCTGACCATTGATCCTACTCTCTATGAGGATTATCTTCTTGAGTTCTGGAAGACATGTCAAGAAGTTGTAATGGACGGGGAGAAGTCACTGTCTGCTACGATGCAAGGCAGGACAATCTTCATCACTCCATCCATCATCAACAATAATCTTCAGCTGGATAACGAGGAAGGTGAATTGTCCTTCCTAAAAGAAGTTGTTAACCACTCGTTTCAACAGATGGGCTATGAAGGAGATTTCTCTATAAAGACCTTCAGGAAAGGGAAGGTCTCATCCCAGTGGAAGTACATCTTCATCTGCTCATCCACAACTTGTCCAACAAGCATGGAGGGTGGGAACAAATTCTTGAGGATGTCTCATTCATAGTGTATGGAATGGTTTAAGGGGTCAAGTTCAGGTACTCTCAATTTGTATATACAAATTTACTTGAAAACTTTGACTCCTTAGAGTATTATATGTTTCCTAGATATGTTCAATATATTCTTAACTGTAAACTGGGCTAACAATTGAGGGAAATAGGTAATATTCTTAAATTGGGACAGATGAATCCTGACATCTTAAAAATTATGAAGAAGCCAACTATTGGCTTCTCTAGGATAGAAACAACCCTTGTCGCAAATATCCTAGATCTCATTGCTCAAGGTGACAACCTAGCAACACAAGCTAGTGTTCAACCCATACCTTCTACCTCTCAACAACCTAAACAACCAAAACACTCCTCACCTAGAAAAGAAAATCCAAACGAACCCTTGCATTATCTATTTAGCTTGTGTAGGCCCCCATATCATTATCTATACAAGAGGAAGTGGACACTGGAGCTCCTACTTCTCCTGAGGAGCAACCATTCACATCTCATAAAGAATCAGTGTTAAGGTTCCTCATGCTCAGCCTGATGAGCTCATTAGCTAATCAGCCTTAAGCCTTCACTCTGAGTCTCTACAATCAAGTGAACAACCTTTAGGGGAAAGTTACCATCCCCAACCTCTAGATCTCAACCAACCTATCCGTAACCTTGAATTCTATGATGATGAAGACATGAGATTCAATGAGTACCATGAGTCTCTCTACTCCTCGCCTACTCAAAGAGTGATGAGTGCTCTTGCCTATCCCCTGTTTAGCCCACATCACCAACCCAACACTAAGGTGGATATCCTTGAACCTATTCAAGAGGTCCATATGGAAGAGGCTCTCACTTTTGCAAGTAATTACATCATTCAGACCTCAACCATGGCAACTCAGCCCATTGACACTTCTCTTGAAGGTGTCAATGAGCAGAGGAAATCCAGCAACCAAGAACATGATGCTTATGGTAAGAATGAAAACTTTGGTCAAATTATCTCATCCCCTAATGATTCTTCTGATGAAGATGAGGGGAACTTAAGACTAAAGGTGCAAAAACTATCACAAACATGCACCTAACGAGTCTCTAAGGTTAGCCACTTGGAATCTCATATGACTACCTTACAAAATAGGGTCAATGATCAACAACTTGAGATATCTTATCTTAAGGAAAAACCCTAGCTGGGAGACCTTTAAGGAGAGCTCATCCAGGAACATAAGAACCCATGGATGTGATTGACCTAACTCCTAGCTCTCATATGCAAGTAGGTGATGCTACCAAAAAGGGGAGAATTTCATAACAATAATAGAACCTGGGAGTTCTTCACAGACTATGGACATTGAGGACTCACCATCCTCACTTGCGTTGTTCATACTCAACAACTTCCTCAATTTCACAATGATGTGGACTCACTAGACTCTTTAATTTAGAGTCTATTTGAGGAACGTATTCCAAGGGTTATGTCATTCCCACCCTAAGGAACTTCAAACAACATAATTGGGTGGAGGTATGATGCTGATAGAAGAGCCTCATACTTCAAAGAGTTCAAGGGCAGCAAGAAGTCTTCAACTTTCTGACCTTGAACTACTATGAAGGTCTTGTCCTAATCAACATGCCACTTGTCAATCCAAGTCAATCTAGGCAAGCTGGAAGGCTCGCTCAAAGGATTCAAGACAGGATTACTAAAGTGTTTAGCCAAAGAAAAAGACAAAGGCAATTAGGTAATGTCATTGGTCAACTGAATGTTGAGGCAGACCTTGAGATTAGCTTCAAAGGGAAAACCTTGACTCAATGCCCAGTGATAGAACCTGAGAGCCCTATCACAACTATAACTACTTTAGCAATACACTCCTTTAGTGAAACACATGTTGGTGAAGGTGTATCACAGCCTCTCTCTACCCAAAGCATGGGTGCTACTCCAAGCAATGAAGGCCAAAGCTCTCTCCACCCTGAGTCACAAAGGTCTGTGAGTGACAAAAGGAAAACGAAAATGACTCCTCAGGAGATTGGTGAGGAGGAGAAAGAGAGGAAGAGGAAGCTAAGTGGAGATAGATCCATTAAGTCTTCAAGCTTCAGGAAAGCTAGAATCAAGGCTGCACCCAGACCAAATACTCAAAATAATAAGTTAAGGGCAGTCAAGATTACTTACTTACAGACCAGGAACTATGATATTGATCAAATCATCTCTCTCCCCTTAGAGGAATTAAATAAACTGGCAGACATGAAAATGTCAAGGAAAGAGGAAGGAAACAGAGAATGCAAGGCTGCTCCTCCAAATCAAAGAAGAAAAGAGACAGAAAAGGCTCTACAAACATGTTCCTACTCTCTCCCCAATTCAAGAAAGCCCTGTGCAAGAAACTGTGGCAACACAAGAACCTCAGGTAGATAAAGAAACTAGTAGGAAAAACATGATCAACTACCTAAGTGCCATAGGTCACTACCAGGCAGCTGCACTTCTTCCCTTACCCTTTGAGTATATTAAGTTTGAGTACCTTAAACAACTTGAACTTCAAGTACTCAAATAGAAAAAGGCTACAAAGAGGAAAATGAGGGAAGAAGTAGCCAAAACAAGAGCCATCATCCAGAAAAGTCATAAGAAGTCTGCTGATAGGCAAAGGATGATGAGCTTCTTGAAGCTATATGGATTCTCCAGAAGGAGACTTGGCCCAATGTCTTTATCCACCATGGATGAGCACATAAGGGTGTGTAAGGACCTAGCCTTTATGAATTACAATATTAAGTGAAAACCAAAAACCTCAAATCATGCAAGAAATACAAGGAAGCGAGAACTCCAAGATGATGGATAGAGAGCTCATTGCGCGAAAACTTAAAGTTGTAACGCAAGAACTTGATGGTCTCGCACGAGAACATCTAGATAATATATATAGGTGTTTTTCCTTTGTATATCATTATGTGTGTTCATTGTCTAAAAGTGCTATGAGGGTGAGAGAGAAGAGAGATGTGTGATAGGCCACCCAAGGGGAGCTCACCTTGGGTGTATTGAGCTTAAATGATGTAAACTCCTTTCGTATTGTAATTGTTTGATTAATAATATTCGATTGAGTTTGTTTAATCTTCATTGATATCATACACGCACACATCCATCTTAATTTGATTATCAAGTGCAACAATATGTGGAATCAATCATGGTGAGGATTTTACATTTGGTATCAGAGCAAGGTGTTACTCTTGATACATGGATTTTAAGACGTTAAACATGGAGGTTGAAGATCTAAAGGTTTAGATTAAGTTTGAACCGGTTTTAAAGGAGAAGAAGGTGAAACCGAGGGTAAACACACATGAAATAGGCTTTGTTACATCATTATGCTCGGTATCTTCAACTTTTGGTGGAAAACGAAGATTTCGGACCGTAGCAGTGATTCAAAATCAAAAAAGTCGATTTTGGTTAAAGTTTTCGTGGGAGTAACTACATCATGCGAAAACTTGGCAAAAATAACCATATTTTGCGAAAACTTTTTCATGAGAGAACTTTTCATGAGAAAACTTTTCCATGAGAAAACTTTTATGTGAAAACTTTCCATGTGAGAATTTTCCATGTGAGAACTTTTAATGTGAGAACTTTCCATATGAGAACTTTCCATGTGAGAACTTTCCATGTGAGAACTTTTATGTGAGAACTTTCATGTGAGAACCTTTTCATGAGAACTTTTTCATGAGAAGTTTATGCAAAATCTTCATAGTAGTAACCATCATTTGCGAAAATTTTTTCATGCAAAAACTTCACCATGTTACTTAAAAAAGGGGTTTTTGTGATGTTTGATCAAGTTCAGGATTCCATATCTACAATATTTGATTTGGGTCGTTCGTGAATTGAAACTTGACAATGTGGGATTATCTTATCTTAATGATGGGGACAATGATCGAACGGGTTGATTAAGTGAAGAATTAAGATTGTTTGATATTCTTGCTCTGAAAATATGGACTTATTACAACATACTAAGAGGAAAAATACTTTAAGATTATCTAGTTCGTCATCATAGAATCTTGTTATCATATTGAAGAATCGAGTTCTTCGAGAATCCAAAATGGAAGTTGTATCCCTCTGGGGGAAATCCATAGGGGGAAATTGTAAGGACCTAGCCTTTATGGATTATAATACCAAGTGAAAAGAAAAAACTAAAATCATGTGAGAAATACAAGGAAGCGAGAACTCCAAGATGATGGATAAAGAGCTCATCACGTGCAAACTTAGAGTTGTCGCGCAAGAACTTGATGTTCTCGCACGAGAACATCTGGATAGTATATATAGGTGTTTTTCCTTTGTATTTCATTTTGTGTGTTCATTTTGTAAAAATGCTCTGAGGGTGAAAGAGCAGAGAGTGGTATGACAAGCCACTCGAGGGAGCTCACCTCAGGTGGATCGAGCTTAAACGACATAAACTCCTTTGGTATTGTAATCTTTTGATTAATAATATTCAATTGTGTTTGTTTAATGTTCGTTGATATCACACATGAACACATCCGTCTTAATTTGATTATCAAGTGCAACCAAATGTGGAATTGATCTTGACGAGGAATTTATAGGGTGCTCAAGCAGAAGATTAAAAGAGGAGAACTCATTGATTTACACTCCCCACCAAGTCAAGCCCCCCAATAAGTGGAGGTTAAGGTTAAACTTTTTGAGACAACATAACCTGGACCTCTTGCTGAGTCTCAGTAAGCTTCATCTTCTGATCCACAGTAGGGTCAAACTCCTTCTTCTGAACCTATAAAGGAGATAGACCCAACTGAGAAAGACAAGACAGAACAACAAGGTGTTGCAGGCCAGTCTTCTCAGTTAAAGAGTTCAAAGAGGAGGGAAAAGATGGCCTCCAAACCCAAGTAAATTTAGAAGAAGAAGACAAAATCATCCATCTCCAGACCTTAAGATGAGTCAGAATATCCAGAGGAAGTGCAATAAGAGGAATCTCATATAACTCCCATTCAAGTAACTCCTCTTGCATTAGGAAGACCTATCTTTTCTAGGACTTACTCTACTAATCTAGAAAGATGGCATGTAATCAGAGATCAAGGTATTGAATATGTTTACACATGGCAGGACATGGTCAATCTACCTTTGCATAATATCTTTGAGATGAGAAGATACTATGAGAGTTTGAGTGATCCTGACCAAATGATAAAGAAAGGTATGATCATCATCATAATGAGGACTGTCAACATCTAAGGTCTTCAAATGTTTTGGTAGCATTAGCCTAGGGGGAGTTTGTAAGGTTTTATGTAAGGTCGATGCACCTAAAACATCTATAGTCTTTCCTACATGCATGCACTGAAGTACAGAGTAGATATTGCAGGATCGGTGTTTGTCACTTAAACATAATGTTTTTCCATCAAACTCACCTAGAATCACACCCGGGTATGATAAGAATCAATAAGAGTTTATCACAATATAGAAAGTAACTAAGAACACAGAAAGATAATTTTCAAGATACTTTTATATATTGATTTTCAACTCAAATACAAGACTTTTACAAGCAGAAGAAGATTGTTTTTCTTCTTAAAATGAGTTTCAAAGAAAACCTATATATAATACTATCTACAGCCGGATATACTTTGATACTAGCTGGGATCCTTTAGCTAAAGCCTGTACTACAAGACTATTGTTTAAGGTATCTTGGATAAAGTCTTATCTGAGATTTGGTAGTCAGGACATGTCCCTGACATACCTTTTGTCACCAACTAAAGTTGGTAATATGTACTATCATGAAAAGGTAAACAGTGGAATAAAGTATGGTCAACAACATGACTCTTTGAGAAGAAGCCATGCTGTATCAGAAGTCTGCAGCGGAGTGTCAGAGACCATACTTGTGTCCACTAGTTATAACAGTGTCTTCCAAAGGTTAAATGGCTTCGGAAGAGTAAGTACTTCCGAAGCCACTTATACTTCGGAAGAGGCTGTTTCTTCCAAGGCATAGAGACTTCATTTTTTCATCATACTTCGGAAGTAATCTTCACTTTATTCTTCTAAGTCTTGAGCTTCGGAAGTATGCATTTGTCTTCGGAAGTGAAGTTCTGTCTTCGGAAGTTGATCTTTCCCTTTGTCTTCGGAAGAACTCTACAACCTTCGGAAGTTCCATGATAAGCTTTGGAAGCCTTTCCATGCAGCACCAAAATAACTTAAGTGATATAGTTTTGGTTGCATTAGCCTTCTTCTTGATCCAACAACAAGCAATAACTGATAATTGAACCACACAAAATTGTTAGGAGGTTTGAGTTGTAATTCCATGAATTGTAAGGGGTTAGTTTGTAAATATGTTTGTGTATATAAGTAGTTAGTGTTTGTATCATCTAAGTCATTCAATAACAAAATCTAATTCTTCTTTGTTAGTTAGTTTTGTTAGTTTTCTTGGTGCCTTTTGTTTCAATTGGTATCAGAGCTTTCAGGGAGAGAGCTCGAGACCACGAAGAATCGATTCGATGGAGTGAATTGAGTTTTCAGACGAATTCGAAGAAGAGAAGCGGCGAGTTGGTACAGATCAAAAGCAGTACTGGAGTTAGACCCAAGATTTGGGATACCCTACCGAAGAACGAAGAAAACGATGGCGACTAACCCATCGAATACCCAGATGGTGACTGTCAAAGAAAACTACACAATTCCCCTCCAATGTCCGGTCTTAACACCAACAAATTACACAATTTGGGCCTTGAAATTGAAGGCAATTTTCAAGGTTCATTCATTGTGGGAAGCGATCAAACCATCGAAAGGAATTGTAGTCGATCCAAAGAAGAACAGTTCAGCCATCGCCTACCTGCATCAAGCGATGCCAGAAGACTTGATTCTACAAGTCGCGAGCTGTGAATCAAGAAAGGATATCTGGACATTGATTAATCAGGAAAGGATATCTGGACATTGATTAAGACCCGATATATTAGAGTTGAAAGAGTCAAGAAAGCTCGGATGCAAACACTAAAGAATGAATTCGAGAGTCTGCGAATGAAAGAAGAAGACTCGATTGATGAGTTTGTCGCCAAGATAAGTGCAATCGCCTCTAAAGCCAGCGACCTTGGTGAACCGTTCAAAGAATCGGTTCTAGTTCGAAAACTCCTTGGATTGATCCCAGATAGATTTCTACAAATTGTTGTTTCAATCGAACAATTTGTAAATCTCGAGACCTTACTCCTACCTGAGGCAATAGGTCGGCTGAAGGCGTTCGAAGAGCGAACATGTATGAAGAATAAGGCAGTGACTCACAAGAACGATCAACTCCTACTAACCTGGCAGAGTCGCCATAGAGAATCAGAAAACTCCAACAAGATGAAGAGAAAGTATGATAAGAGCAATAAAAACACAAAGGAAGGAAGAAGTCGGATGAAAGGAAGGGATGGTGATCGAGAATTCTCCAAGACTCAAAAGGTCTCCAATCGACCAAGTAAAGATGAGTCCAAGATTCGGTGCTTCAAATGTGACTTGTATGGTCACTATGCTTCAGAATGCTCTACCAAGAATAAGGAATCCGAAGTAAATTTGTCTCAGACAAATGAAGAAGAGTCTGCCCTCCTGATGATAGTCAAAGTACCAGAACACAAAGAGATATTGTTTCTTAATGAGCAAAAGGTAATTCCCACATGTTACCCACGTGAAATCGATGAAGTATCAGTGTGGTACTTGGATAATGGGGCTTCCAACCACATGACTGGTAACTTGTCTATGTTTGCAAGCTAGACAAGAACATCAATGGAACTGTAAAGTTCGGGGATGGGTCAACTGTCCTAATTGAAGGAAGAGGCTCGGTTATACTCGAATCAAGGAACAAAGAACAAAGACTCCTGACCGTGGTCTATTACATTCCCCAACTGAGGAGTAACATTCTAAGTCTTGGACAAGCCACAGAAAACGGGTGTGAAGTGAAGATGAAAAATGATCACCTATGGTTGCATGACAAGACTGGAAAGTTGTTGATGAAAGTTAAGAGGTCACCAAACCGGCTCTATAAGGTTGTTTTTAATGTGGGTTCCCCAATGTGCTTCAATATGAACATAGACAGTCCGCCATGTCTCTGGCATGGCAGACTTGGGCATATCAGCTTTGAGACAATAAGAATGATGTGTAGTACAGGATGGTGAATGGAGTCCCTAGAATAAATCCACCTGCTCAACTATGTGAAGCTTTCCTGGCTGGTAAGCACACTAGACACTCGTTCCCTACTAAATCTTCATATAGAGCTTCACACCCACTTGAATTGGTCTCAGTTGCTCTCTGTGGACCAATAAGCCCCACAACCATTGTTGGTAACAGGTATTTTATGTTACTAGTGGACGAGGCAACTAAATACATGTGGGTATACCTACTAAAAAGGAAAGATCAAGAATTTGAACAATTCAAGTTGTTTAAATCTAAAGTAGAAATGGAACTAGGTCATAGGCTTAAAGCCTTGAGATCTGACCGTGGGGGGGGGAGTTTACATCACATGAGTTTGACAACTTTTGTGAAAAAGAGGGTGTTAACAGGTTGCTAACAGCCCCTTACTCTCCTCAACAAAATGGCACTATAGAAAGGAGAAATAGGTCCATTTTGAACATGACTAGAAGCATGATGAAGGAAATGAGAATACCCAGGGAGCTTTGGGCTGAGGGTGTGAGACATTAAGTGTATCTTTTGAATAAGTTACACACTAAGGCTCTACCAAAATACACTCCTTATGAAGCCTTAAAAGGAAAGAAGCCAAACTTGAATTACCTGAAGATATTTGGCTGTGTGGGTCATGTGAAGGTTACTAATCCAAATATACAGAAGCTTGAAGATAGGAGCCACCCCCATGGTATATTTGGGTGTAGAGCAAGGGTCTAAAGCACATAGAATGTATGATCCACTTCACAACAAGATAGTTGTAAGTAGGGATGTGAAGTTTGAAGAAAATATAATGTATGACTAGGGTGAAGTCCATAAAGAGTGTGTGTCTGGTTCTAACTGGATTGAATTTGATGTCCAAGAAGAAGAGATTGGCTATGAAGGTGGATCATAAATGAGCTCAAATGAATTACCAAATGAGCAGGTTGTAAGTGATGGTGTTGTTAAAGCAACTCATAAGCAAGGATTGAGGAGATCAAACAGAGTTTCTCAGGTGCCTAAAAGGTTGAGTGACTATGTGTTAAAAGGAGGAGTCCAATATAAGATAGCTCAGCAACAAGAAATGGGTGATGTGGAATTGTTGCTTACACAAGATGAGGAACCTACCTGCTTTCAAGAAGCAGTGAAGGAGAAGGTGTGGAGACAAGCTATGAATGAGGAGATTTAGGCAATAGAGAGAAACAAGACATGGGTTCTCACAGATGCTCCTTTGAAATGTAATCCAATAGGTCTGAAATGGGTATATAAACTAAAGAGAGATGCAGGTGGTGTGATAGTAAAACACAAGGCCAGGTTGGTTGCAAAAGGGTATGTGCAACATCCAGGGGTGGATTATGAAGAAGCATTTGCTCTAGTGGCTAGAATTGAGACAATTAGATTGATTCTGGCACTGGCTGCAAAGAAAGGTTGGAGAGTGTTTCATCTAGATGTGAAGGCAGCATCTACATGGTGAACTCAAGGAGAGTGTATATGTAAAGCAGCCTGAAGGATTTGTAAGAAAAAGGGATGAGTACAAAGTCTATAAGCTCATTAAGGCTCTATGTGGGTTAAGACAGGCCCCAAAAGCCTGGAATACAAGACTAGATGAAGTGTTGAAGGAAATTGGATTCAAGAGGTGTCAGCATGAGCAAGTAGTTTATATCAGAGTTAAGCTGGATTCCATCTTAATTCTGGGAGTGTACGTAGATGATTTGCTTGTAACTGGAAGTAATGAACAAGAAGTAATGGAGTTCAAGTTGCAGATGCAATCAAAGTTTGAAATGTCAGAGTTAGGAATACTGTGTTACTATCTCGGAATTGAAGTTACACAAGTAGAAGAAGGCATACTAGTTAAGCAATCTGCATATACAAAGAAGGTGGTAAAGCTGGCAGGTCTAGAAGGGTGTAATGCAACAAAGACTCCTATGGAGTCTGGTCTGAAGTTGTTTAAGGATGAAGGAGTAGAAGAAGTAGATCAAGCTCATTATAGAAGGTTGGTTGGATCACTGAGGTACTTAACTCAAACTAGGCCAGACTTGACTTTTGTTGTTGGGTATGTAAGTAGGTTTATGCAGTGTCCTAAAGTAGCACATTGGAAGGCTGTAAAGCATTTGATTAGATATGTATCGAGAACTATCCATTATGGATTGAGATATAAGAGAATGGAAGGTGGAGGTCTGGTTAGTTATAGTGATAGTAATCATTTAACAGATAGTGATGATGGTAAAAGTACCTTAGGGAATGTTTTTTTTCAATGGTTCGGTAGTCTCATGGCATTCACAGAAGCAGGCAACCGTAGCCTTGTCTTCATGTGAAGCTGAGTTCATGGCTGCTACCTCAGCAGCCTGTCAAGCTTTGTGGCTTCAAGGTGTTCTTGAAGAAATCACTAATCAAAAGTTGGGTGCAATCACTTTGTATGTGGATAACAAATCAGCAATACAATTGATGAAGGATTCTGTTTTCCATGGCAGGAGAAAACATATTAACACTCGGTATCATTTTATTAGAGAGTGTATAGAGAGAGGTCAAATTCAAGTTGATTTTGTTAATGGAGATTTTTAAAGAGCAGATGTTTTGACAAAGCCATTAGCAAGAGTGAAATTTGAAGAAATGCGATGTTTGTTAGGAGTTGAAGACTTGAGTAATGAATTGTGGAATTAGGGGGGAGTATCTTGGAGGTTTGAGTTGTAATTCCATGAATTATAAGGGGTTAGTTTGTAAATATGTCTGTGTAGTTGGTGTTTGTATCATCTAAGTCATTCATAACAAAATCTCATTCTTCTTTGTTAGTTAGTTTTGTTAGTTTTCTTGGTGCCTTTTGTTTCATTCAATAGCAATAAGTCATAATTGAACCACACAAAACATGAGTACGAAGTAGATTTTTCCTAATTGTTATGATTTATTAGCTGTAGATGAAATGTTTATTCTATACTAAAAAGATGAAAACTTTGTAGGTTTTAAATTGGAAAGTTGGATGCCTTTAATAAAGATTTGATATTTAAAGGAAAGTAGCAAACTTTTATTGGGTTAGAGTCTATGATTGTACAATAGAGTGTAATTGATTTAATTCAGGTGAATTATTGTATAGTATTAAAATTACTAATATATATGACATGCATTCATAAGTTCTCGATCATCTCCTCTCTTAGTTGTAAAAAATATAAACGTATCATTAATCTACAAAATAAGCTTTTGTTAGGACTTTTTTTGATACGTTTATATTTTTACTTAGTGCTTGACTATATTTTTGATAATTTAGATGTATTATATTGTTGGAGAAAAACTTGTTTTGTAGATTAATGACTCGTATTTGTTTCTTGAATGTTCAAAATTTTGTATAATACTTTTATCTTTTTAAATGAGTGATGACATTTTGACACATTTTCATGTTGGCAGCAGTGACAATGGCCGGTGTGGTGATGGTTGTAGTGTGGTGGTCACCACGATTGTTGTATGCTAGTGGTGTGGTAGTAGTTGTTGAAGAATTAAAAACGCTAGTTTGATACGTAACCCCTTCTTAATTTTGAATAAGGCTTATACATTAACTTATAAACTATAAAAAAACCTTAGGTAAATTTATGGAAATAATGAGAAGTTGATTTGTAAAAGTGACAACGTCAACAAACTAATTTGACAAAAGTAAAAACATTAAAAAACTGAATTTTTGAAATAAAACCATAATCCAACAAACGATTTCAAAAATGATGTTTTACACAAATATTTCTGCCTTGACAAAATCACTAAAATATAGCTTGACGTTGTCTTGTTTCATTTAATGCGCGATGGTCACTTGATTATGCACATGTGGTTGTCAATGTCCATATATATATATATATATATATATATATATATATATATATATATATATATATATATACACACA
>BJCM01079507.1:0-14698 GCA_018326385.1 Flaveria bidentis
TGTGTTTGATGTTGAATTGAACCATTCTTTAACTAAATGAGCATGTTTCTTTGGGTTTAGATTGTGCACGCAAGGTGCTCGATGAAATGCTTGTTTGATTTTTTAGCCGAGATGTATCCGCGTGATTTTACTTTTGATGAAAAAGACAACCTTATTCATGAACTCGGCCACTACATTGCTAATGTGAAAAACGATAGTCGGTTTGACAACCTGAATGGGATAAGTGATCTTGCCAAAAGGATGGTGGAAACAAGAAACACATTGATTATCAGTTGGTCTATCGTTTATTGAAGTTGTCACTAGTTTTACCGGTTGCAACGGCGAGTGTTGAAAGATGTTTTTCTTCAATGAAGCATGTAAAGACGGAATTACGTAATAGGATGGGTGACGGATATATGAATGATTCTTGCATTTGTTACATTGAAAAGGAGTTCTTACAACAAGTTTCGGTCGAGAATGTAATGCAACGTTTTCAAAAGATGAAGCCTCGTAGGGAGCAACTTTAGGTCAGTTTTTTTATTCGTAAAAACTATCTATTTTTAACTTTCTATCGACTATGTTTTTTCGTTATTATATCGTACTTTTATTATGTGATACACCTTACCCGACCCCGAACCGTCGAACCGACCCGCATTTTTTATGTTCGGTCATATGAAATTAGAATAGTTAAAAAAGTGAACCCGTTGGAAAAAAATCTTGGATCCGCCACTGCTTCTGGGGTGAAACTGGAGGTTGCAATCACCATTCCAAAACGGTGCAATCATGTTGACCGTCCTGTGGGTTATAAATGTGGAGGTTGGTTAGTTGCATTTGTTTTACAGAACATATATGTTATTGAATACTTTTTAAATTCTACCAGATAGCGAACTGTCGTCTTGCCGGTTTACCGGTAGATCTTAGTCGAACAAGATAACATCATAAATAGTATAGAAATTAAAACTATATATACATAATACATATATTAGTTATAAAACAATATATAACCATACGTTGTGTTTTAGTGTGAATTTGTAATTATAACAAATTATAATAGACTTTAAATAAATAAAATATGAATTCTCGAGTATTAAATGAATAAAAAAATGGTTTTAAAAGTAAACAATATTAAATAAATATTTTGAAAATCTGGTCAGACCCCGGCTACAGTTCAATTGGTTCACCGGTCCAAATGATAACCAGTGAGTAATAATGAAAAACGCTTAAATGGGTTTAACCGGACCGGTTTCAAACCTTGTTCCCAATCCAACAGATCGATTGGTCAGTCCGGTCCGGTTTTTAAAACACTAATGTTGTCTTTTCTTTGTGCTGACATAGTTGTACGTTGTGCTTTGCAGCTTATACATTGCCTTGAAAACTTGCAAGGCTACTAGTTTGAAGGTAAGGTGTACCAGTGAGATGGTTCTTTAGTAAATAAATAATTGGTATTAGTGTAATTGTGTCTTGAATAACTTCCATGTTGTTTGGTGTTTTATCCTACTTGAATAAAAGTTTTCCTACTTTAAGTTAAGATGGTGGAATCTGTTCTTGATAGCAGTTTGTTGAAGAAAGATGGCTACTTTGAGTTAAAGAAGATACCATGCTAGTTCATATTATGGCACATATACTCCAATGCTTCATATTCCAACCTCATTGTTGGATGTAATCGAATAAAGAGTATGGATCTAGGTCAACCCGGAAAATAGGGGCCGGTTATGTGTTGGATCAACTCAATAATGTTGTGAATTAAGAGATGTTAAATGGGCCGTGTTCATAAAACGTGACATTTTTGTAGAATGACAAAATTTTAGGAAATTTTAACGTTATATTGATGAAGGTACCGGGATTAAACCATCATTAACCTTATTACTTTTCCAACAGAAATTTATTTGTCCTTTTAAGTCATGCACTTACAATTTACAAACTCTCCAAATGTCATTAAGACATGCATCTATGAAATTTTGTAAAGGCTTAGTTCCTCCCTACTGACAAAAGCTTTTTATTCAGGGTCATCATATGATTATTTTTTTTACTGAATACAATTAAAATACGATACGAGTAATATTGTTTTTCTTAAAATATACTCACTTTATATATAAAAAATGACGAATTGATGAGCTGACCATATCGACCCTCCCTTGGTCCCGTCTATATTCCTTACACCATGTTGTATCCATACCAAATCTTATCATAAGAATTTATACTTATACTTCTAAGAGCATGTATTATTTCTCCATCTCAAAAGATGAGTGACACCGGTTCAGTATGGCTCGATAGCTAAATTAAAGATGATTCGATTCGAGCATATATTACATCATGTTACCGCGTAGATAATGCCAACTTTCAGAATAGTTGAATCAAGAAATCAGCACATTATCTTCAACAGAATGATGCGACATACCAAATCTTATTTAACACATTTATAAGAGTTAAAGAGAGTACATTACTAAAAAACCTAATAATTAGTTTACATAAAAAAGGTTTAATATTCCATTAAGACAGTTAAAGATACATGCAACTTCAAACATTTGGTTAAGACTTAAGACTTTAGAACAACTAAAAAACCTATAGAAACCCTTCAGACAAACAGTGAGCACAACAGCATCACCTAATACATAACTAAGACATCGTCAATGAAAACTTTAGGACTATATATTTACGGCATTGCCACTCGCTAATTTTGGTCGTCATCCATGTATGAAAAAGCATGTCATTTAGCTAGTAATAGAGAGATCCTGTAAAATCACATGAACCGTTAGCATGATAAAGATAATTACAATAAATCTTGTTAGCATAATTAGGATATAATTATGCTAAATCTTATATCGCTTAAATGTTATTAACATCTTATATACCTTGCCACCAATTTCCCCTTGAAGCACTGCTCGCATTTGGATCAGTATCACCTCCATCTTTCTTGAACTATTAGACCAAAACACGTATAGATACATCGTTAGTTTTAGTATTTTAACGTTAATATATAACCAGGGGCGAAGCTTTATTAGCCCATTTATTCTATCAGTAGTGTTAATTTTTTGTCTAATAGTTTAAATTATTTTATATATTGAATTTTTTTTTCCTTAAAAGATTTACTTTCGCCCCCACCCACCTTACAAATTGCTTTAAGCTTCGCCACTCTATGTAACATAAAGATGGAGATACTCACTGTGTGCCCAGGGCGAGTCGATTGCATATTTGGAGGGTAAACTTCTTGGCCACCATAATAGATGGATGAGCTGAGATAGCTTGGTTCTGCTGCTTCATTATGTGTTTTGTAATCTATTACAAAAAGATGAACTAATCAGTAATTACGTTATTTATTATTCAAAACAGAATCATACATTTGTCATTAAAAAATAAATATTTTCATTCACATTAATGTAAAGCGGTGGAATTAGAACTTGTTAGTCAAATAATCATAATAAAACTTTCTTTTAAACCTACAAAAACTAAATAGTCCAACTTATGTTTTAACTGGAAAAAAAGTTGAGTTTTGTTTTAAAAAAATACAAATTTTGCTTCTTGGCCTTTCCTTATTCCACCACATAAGATTTTTTTTCCTGTCGACTTTAATTGAGAGTCCAAGTCTTTATTTTAGAAAAATAAAGACTCAATTTTTAGTCTTTTATATATAAAAAGATTAACAAATACTGGTTGGTACACACATTTTAAGTATAAAGTTTATAAAAAGTTACCAACCTGGTTTTGAAGGCTTGCCACTTCCATATGAACCTCCAAACTCCTGCTTTTTAGACGATCCCACATTTTTGTTATGTGATGAATCTCTTCCTAGCCCCTAAACCAAACAAACTCTTATAAAAACCACAAAAATAATAATCCGAAAACCGTAATTTTCGTCTAAAACCTTAAAAAAAACAGAGCAAAACAGAGGAAAGAAGAGGATACCGTCGACAACGGACCAAAAACCGAGCTAAACAGACCCGAGGACGAGGCGGATGACCCATCCTTAGGCCCGAACAAATTCTCCGTAAACGAAGACGACGACGACAACGAACCAACAGATTGCTTCTTTACGTGATCCATAACCAATTGATCAAGTGATTGTATGTTACAACTTACAAAATCTATTAATCTAACACAACTATATTACTTGATGCGTTTGTTTGATGGAGAAAATGAAAGGGGGATGGTGGCTATTTATAGGGGCCAAATAATAATAATAATATTATTATTATTATTATTATTGTTATAATTATTAATATTATTGAGGACGACACTTGACCCATGAAACATATGCCCTTTGGGTCTCTGTGTCGACGACCCCTAACCTCGTATCTTGGGGCCATTGTTGATCACGTGTTGGCGGTAGGGTGAGGTGGGTCCCAAGGGGAGATAAGATGTCGGTTGATGTTTTTAACTTTGGTTGATTCGGATAATGCATAATGCATGGCCGCCGCTTAATTAACAGTACTTGAGTGTTGACCACCACCACCATGATATGATCTCCATCACCATCACCACCACCACCTTTGTGTTTTGATTTGATTCTGTTTGTTTTGGGGTTTCGAACATTCGTTGGATATAGATGAAGTTACGACATTTGATTATGTATTTGATATGGGCGAAGTTTCGTAGGGGCTGGGTAGGGCTGCAAACGAAGCGAACGAACACGAACAATGTGTTGTTTATGCTCGTTTATTAAGGCATAAACTTGTTAATGAACTATTCACGAACACTTATCGAACCAGTGTTATTAAGACAAAATGAACTTCCCGACGAACGGTTCACGAACAGTTTACTGAACGCTTAGTTCGTTTGCAGCCCTAGCCGGGGTGCTTCTTCTTCTTTTTTTTTTCTTCTGTTAGCAGTGTTAGTTTTTGGCTTGATGGTTTAGTTTTTTTATATACATATTGAATTCGACATCTTTTGGAAAAATTACTTTTACACTTGGGTGTTTCTAATAAAAATGACTGACTTGTTGGTTAAACTAAAACTTATTCTTTTCTGAGACGAGTCTATAAATTATAATGGCATAAGAAAAAGGGGGTGTTTCGAAAATCTAAAACTTTGTTATGATTTTAAATTTTGATAAATGATTTTGGGGTGTGTTATAGTTACGCTCGGTGTGTTATTTGGATATGTTGGAGTTTGGATATGAGTCGTCTTGGTTTTTAAGATGTCAAATCAGTCAATTTATGTTTTTTTTGTTATTATTTGTGATTATTGTTGATTTTGGAAGCGGGCTCTTGAAAATCTTTAAAGCACAATTGGGAATACTAATTAGAATGTTCAAATTAATTTAGATGGAAGCATATGAACAAGAAGATCAACAAATTCTATGATTTCTACAACAACGGACTGATGAATCGTTTAACCAATCAATCAGAAGCAAATATATTGTAATCAAGACATACTATATAAAGATTTATAAATTCCAAGCCTTTTTTTACAAAGAGGCAAAATAAATTTTTAAAAATCATTCGAAATAGAATGTTGTCTCTCTTTTAGGTATCCATATCCAATCAAAATAATAAGGCATTTTTTCAAACATGTATAAGGTCTCTTTGAATGCTCAATTTCTCATCGACCTCAACGTAGAGGATGAGGGGTTTCACTATAAAGAGTCACAAAGAGCTCAACGAAAATGAAAGATATCAAGACACTGACAACATCATCATTTGAACAATAGCGAAAACAACCGCTTAAAAATTAAAATCATTTCTGAATTTAAAGGATTTTAATAAAGAAAAAATGAAGGATGAATGACAACATCAAGTACATATAGAAGTATTCAGATACGAGATTGCGTATCATAAAGAAGAAAAAAGAGAGGTAAATAATTATCTTAGAGAACAAGTAGAGCATGATACGACACAAACAAGTGGATAAAGATATATGGTTTTTCCCAAGGTTGCATGACAATTTTACGATAGTGATGTTGGATACAAATATACCATGCTATTACGCAAATGTGAATTAGCATGACGTTAGGGGCCAGATTGGGATGTTTTTTTGTAATTTTTTTTATTTTTTATATTATCTTCTAACTTTATTAAATAAATTAATGACATTTAGTTTACAAGTTTTATTATTTTAATTATTTTTTGTATTATTGGTTTATTTATTTTAATTCACATAATATTATTTTTTCTGGATTCTTTTATATCGAATCTTAATATTGACATATTGTTCATATCCTCTAATGATGCATAAAATCCATATTATTCTTATCAACGATAAACTAAAATAAATCTTTGACCATGCAATAGAAATTTGTTCTTGTAATGTAAACGTGGAAAGTAATGTGCATTGTTAGAAATACGTATTCTTTTTTATATTCTCCGATATATTCTTAGAATATTTTTCATAAACAAACATAAAAGAAATATTTGTATATATCAAAAACACCATGTTTTCAAAATTGGACCCCGGCCAAACCCATATTAGTTGATAATGTTATCCAATTCTCATTATCTTGAATAGTATGTAAGAGAAAGATTTGATCTACCAAAAGGTTTAAAATCTGGAAATTTAGTATTAGATTCTTCTTGGGTCATCTTTGACATCGGTCTAATCTTTGTAGAAAGCTATTGAGATATTATTTGCGCAAAGAATATAGTCATGTGGTCGAGGATAGACCATTTGTCGCACTTTCAAAGTTACTGTTACGGGGGAAGATTGAAACGTGCTACAACGTTTACCAAAACATGTCCAAAAGAGATCAACCCTTTGAATATCCTTTGTGAAGGACCATGTCGTATCGATTATGAATGCATGCATTTATTTTTGTTGGGTTGTCGAATCCAGCAAATAAATAATAAAAATGTGAACCTACCGTACACACACTAAAAATAGTATCAGTGGAAGTAGGGTTCGTGTCCTCATGGATACGTGTCAATTATTTTATACCAAAAACGTTTTAGCGCAGTTACTTCGATTGACTATAGACTAAGGAAGGTGGGGGTCTTAACTAAAAACTAAAACTTAATGTAATTTGCAAAAAAATAGAAAAATTCCAATAAGCTGACACAGCGTTGGGTAACATCATGGGTTGCCCATTGTCTAAGGGTTTGTTCGGCTGGAACTGCCAAGGTTGGTTCGGGTGAGGGTGGTTCTTGATGAGTAGGTGATTGTGGTGGACTGGTGGTTGCTTGTGAGGGTTGTGGTGATTCGGTGTCGGATTCGGATTCACTTGACAAGGGTATATCTTGCCAAATGTCGGTGGCCGGAGGTGAAATAATTGGTGTTGAGGAACTTGCTGACTTCTATTGGAGCTTCGCTTGTTTCCTTAACCTCTTTGCGGTCTTCTCAATCTCCAAGTCAATCTCGAGTGGTATACCTGTACGAAAAGATCTTGACATAAAATGATTAGAATCGTCGTATCCCCGGCAACGACGCCAATTTGTTGGGTTGTCGAATCCAGCAAATAAATAATAAAAATATGACCATATCGTACACACACTGAAAATAATATGAGTGGAAGTAGGGTTCGTGTCCTTAGCGATACGTGTCAATTATTTTATACCAAAAACGTTTTAGCGCAGTTACTTCGATTGACTATGGACTAAGGAAAGTGTGGGTCTTAACTAAAAACTAAAACTTAATGTAATTTGCAAAAAGTAGAAAAATTCTAGTGAGTTGACACGGTCATGTCAAAACTGTAAAGGAAATTCCACGCGGTCGTGTTAAGGTTTTGCTGGAAAAACAAAAATTGACATATTTTTGTATTTTTTTAATTTTGCAAAAGGTATTAATAAAAATATGTTATGAAATGGTGAAGTAAATTCAAATATGAAGACTAATTCCAACACTAAGGTAATTTCTTGATTTTGATTTGGCTTTTGATCATTAATGATTACGGTGCAATGATTATTTTCAATTAATGATTTGTATCGATAATAGACATCACGTCGCTAGGATATCCCCTCTATCTAATGTCCAATCAATCGCAGTTCGTTGATTGGAGCCAACCTGCTACTCAAGCTAACGCCGTTCGAATCTTAGTGTGCGGGTTGCAACGATAGAAGTATCAATTATAATTAAACACACACGCCGTTCGGTATGCTTAACCAGATTGTGTGATTCTATAAGGAGAATGAATTCATAGACATACTCAAACCGTTACTTGTTTCTTATATCAAAAATCAAAACTCGATTAGGGTAAATCTTGAAGAACTTTATTAGAAAAATTAATAAGTTAATCAAGTTTATTAACAATCTAATATATACTAGATTGGATCCGGTTTAAGATCAAGAATCAAACAAACAAACCATTAAAATAAAAATATCTCATAAATACTTCACATAAGTTCAAACCAAAATCAAAAAAATTAAACATTAATATTGAAACTAAGAGTACCATAACCGAACATGATGACTAGGTTATTGAAAATAAAAAAAAACTTACCAAAACAAAACTTTAACAATAATTAATTGATCTTCAAAAGCGGAGAAAAGAAGATTCCCTTTTTTGTCATTCATGCGGCTCTCAACAATCCAATCCTCCTTTGCTTTTTGTTCTTTTCTTTTTTTTTTGTCGATCCCAATGCAGCCTACAAGAATTCTTTTTATCTTTAGTTTTAAAGTTTGAATCTTTATCACTTATTTTTCCAGTCATTTAATTATCCTACAAAAAACAAAAAATATATAAGAGTAGATTTTATTATACCAAAAACTACTATTTTATAATTAAAATAAAAAATGTATGCAATTAATGTAAAATATATGTGAAAATGCAACCTAAAATTACTATAATTTATACCTAAAAATATAACTAACAATTTTATGTAGTCGATCATATCGTATCGATTATTGAATGCATGCCTTTATTTTATGTAGTCTAACATTATTTTATCGTACAAGCTACTACTATATTATATCATTAACTCATTTGTTTTTAACTTCATTTACATGAAATATACGAGCCTTTTATAAATGTTTTATATTTCTTGTAAAATACAGATAATGAATGCATGACTTTAGTGTTTTTTTCTAAAAAATGAATGAATCAAAAGATAAACAACTTCATATGTCTAGTGTGTAAATTTGAATTTACAACGTTTTTACTTGTTATAATCCACTAACATATAGTATTTTCCAACATATAATAATGTCATAATCCGAAGAAAAGTAGATCATTCATGATTATGTTTTATTGTTTTAAATAAGGTTTAAGAAATATTAAGGAGTTTATCCTTTCGTAAGTAAGCATGCCTTAATGACTTAATGCAGTAGGGAAATCCGGAAATGCCATCAAGTTCTTAAGAGTTCGCATCTCGTTTCTCATTTTTATTTAATTGTGTATCCTATTTTACAAGGGATAATTGTGAGTGGATGAAAAGGAAATTGTTAACTTTATCTGTATATTTGGGGGAAACAATGTACAATCCCAATTTTTTTTAATATTTTTAAAAATGGTTGTGAATGAAAAAGAAATAAAAGATAATGATAAAAGTATGAAAATATGTTGTTTAATTGGAAAGAAAATATAAAAATAGTGATTTTTAATGTAATGTATAGAGTTTGAGATGGGGAATGAGATGTAAAAGCTCTAAAAATCACTATTTTTCTCTTTTATTTTTAATTAAATAATATTTTTTTATACATTTATTATTATTTTTTCTCTTTTATCTACTCATAACAATTTTCAAAAATAATATAAAAATTTATAAGGTTTGAATAGTGTTTTCTCAAATTTACAAAAAATCAATAACTTTTTTTATTCACTCACTCACAACCATTTCTTATAATTTAAAAAGTACACTCATAATTAATCGGAAATGGGATGTGAAACTGTGAATGCTCTAAGTTGTGGGTCTTACTGTTTATTTCTAATTTAAGTTTAATATTTTTTTTGTATTGATACAAAGATATTGTAGTCGATTTTTAAAGCCTTCACAAACGTTCATATAGATCATTTGTGTTACGGTTAGATGGTATTAAATCCATAATTTTTACAAAATAAGAATGAAATTATTTGTGTTAAATTTTGATCGTTCTATAATGTATTCTACTTAATATTGAAGAACAAAAGCAATTTGTATAATCTTCTATAATAAAACAAAATAATACACATAATCTTCTTACATATATTTTATCATATGTCATCATCATAACATATCAATTATTTAATAATAATATTAATTACTAATTATATTATCTAAAATCTTTTACAAATTAAGGACTTAGCATTATCATTAGGCAAACTACTAGAGGGGATTATTATCAGACGATAAATTATAATTTTAATTAATTATTAAATTCCAATTTGATTTATTTGAATAAGGAAATAATAACTTTTTAGTAAAAATATTTCACTTCCGTTTAGCAAATATTAGTTGTAATGTCTTTCAGTCAACGTATTTTAATAATACACTGCAAACCATACCGATAGGTCCGGTTTTATCATTTCACAAAAAAAGATCATAAAAGAAGACAATTATAAAAAAAACCAACAAGTTTGGATAGTTTACTTGATTTAAGTTTAAACTCAACATGATAAATTATTTAGGTACGGTTTATTTTAAAAGTGTCCATTAGTCTATTGAATTTTACACAATATGGTCCAATATTTCACAAATGAAATGTTTGAACCACGATGAACCCGGGACATTGGGACAATAGTTATTATATTAAAAAATAATAATCAAGAGTTTAATAAAACTAAGCATCTTCTTTTAATTGTAAGAAGTGCTATGACCATATTCATCACACGATCCATGACCACTTTCACAAAGTTTTTCGCAATCCTCGTCGTTATTACAATGAGAACCTCTCGGTTGATACCATCATCGTTACTATGTAGCACGTCTGGTGAAGGGGTCATCATTGATCCTTTCTTTGCAAAAACACATGACATCAACAAGTCTGCTAAATGAAACATGTTTTATTAACATTAAGATGGGAATCAAACAGTTTAGGAAATGCATATCAAGAGTGACAAATAATACCTGGTATGAACATTAACAATATTGTGACAAAAAAATATCATCTTCATTGAAACTCCTTTCATGTTTTAACAATTGTAGGTGAAAGTGAAGTATTTCATAATTCATTGATCAGTAGAGAATATATAAACATAAGGTTACCATAATTTTTGGCTATGATTATAGTATAACCTGTAAAACAATTAATTAATATACACAAGATATTATGACTTGTGAGATTCTTGATCTTTTTTCTATACTTACGTTATTGTAATAAATTATGATTATGATCAATATATTCGGATTCTTGATATTATGACTTGTGATTATAGTATAACCTGTAAAACAATTGATTTTCTTTAATCATAGTAGATGGTTTATTAATATTTTTATTTTAAAAAATTGTAACTACAGGGGATAAGTGGTAGCATCATATTTCCTTCTTATTAAAATATTTTGGATTATTTCTCTTTTTAAATAATTAAATTAACTATTGAACTTTTTAAGATTTAAAATAGTTTTTAATAAATTAAGAAAATGATTTTTTATTAATATTATTTCTAAATAAACAAATATTTTTATAAAAATAAGAAGTTTTTCAAAAAAATAATATAATTAAAAAAATATCTTAAAATTGGTGTTATAAAATAATAAATATTTTTACTCTAATAAAAAGACAACTACGGGGACATGTGACACGTCACATTCTTTCTCGCAATTTTTTTTTCACTTCTTTCTCATATTAAATAATTACATTAATTACTAATAATCATTTTTATATTAAAAAATAGTTTGCAATAAACTAAGAAATAGGTCTTTTTATTAATGTTATATTTAAATAAATAAATTTTTACAAATATAAAAATATTTTAAAATTGGTGCTTTAAAAAGTAAAATTTTTATAAACGAAAAATAACTTAAATCGAGAGATATAATAAAAAAAATTAAACGTTTTGTTTTGAAGCAAAATGTTTATTTTATAAAAAAACCAAAATTTTTTTAAAAGTTGATATAATTATTTCTTTATTTATAGCACTCGTATGTAATTTTAATTATATATATTATTTAAAAATATTTTTTAAATGATATTTTTTGTTTTATTAATTAATGCATGTATTAGAAATTTAAACAAGTTAATCTTCTTATTATAATAAAAAAGGTAATTAAAGATGTTACATGACATAAATGATAACTAGAGATGTCACACATAACATCCATTTTTAACAAAATATTTCCGCTTCTCTCTTCTATTAAATGACTCAATTAATTATTAGTTATATATTTAATTCTATTTTTTGATTATAAACTATTTTTAAAAAGATTAAGAAATAAATCTTTTTATTAATGTTTATTTTTAGAGAAACAAATTGTTATAAAAAGCAAATTTTCTAGAAAGTATATCATACTTTTTTTTAAAGCATGAAATATTTTAAAAATGATATTTTTCTAATATGATTTGTTTTCAAACGAAATATTTGATTTATTTTTAGAAAAAAACAAAGAAAATATAAAAACAATTTTTTATTTAATATTTTATTTATTTAACCTTGAAATACGAGAGTTCGTTAAAAGTAGTATCTAACATATAAAAATTTTCGTGTTTGGTTGCCACGTTCAGATCCTATTCATTCGGTTGTTCTGTTTCTTCGTATTCGCTTTCGTGTTCTCCCTCTCTCTGTTTCTCTCAAACATCTGCAAATCTAATCTCTCTTTCACTGACGATTACAGAGAAAATCAATGGCATATAAGGTCGATCACGAGTACGATTACTTGTTCAAAATCGTCTTGATCGGAGATTCGGGCGTCGGAAAATCCAACATTCTTTCTAGATTCACCCGAAATGAGTTCTGTTTGGAATCTAAATCCACCATTGGAGTTGAATTCGCTACGAGGACTCTTCAGGTTGTCTTCTTTTCTCAGAATCTTGATCGAAAGCTTCAAGCTCTCCTTGTAGTTATATTGATTTACATTGTTTATCATGATCGTTGAAACCTTAATCATTGCAATAATACAGCCAATTTTGGTTTATAGGAGTGAAAAAGATACAAATTTTCTAGTGCCCGAAAGGTGTTTGTTAAAAGTCCTCACAGAGATTGATCATAAGTTATTACATTTATTACATCTTTAATAAGATGTTTACTTGGTTTAATTTAGAATATAAGCACCTCAAAACTTTTAAATTTGTTTTGGGCCTTAAGCGAATCAAAAAGTCTCGGGCTTTCTAAAGTTTACTTTATAAACTAGAGATGCACATTTCGGGTTTTGGGCCGGACCCGAAACCGGGTTGGGCCCAATCGGGTTTTTTTTGTATCCGGGTATTGGTGAACCCGGTATAAACCCGGGTCGGGTTCACTTGCGGGAAAACCCTACCCGTCATACCCGGGTAGGGTCGGGTCCGGGTCTAGGTCGGGTCCGAAACCGAGTACATTTATTAAACTATAAGTATAATCAAACCAAGTAAACATCTTTAATAGCAAGACTATTGACGAGGTCTGAGGAATAATTTTTCATTAAAGCCTAAATATATTAGCCCAATTCACTTATTTCTGGAAAAATTTAGGATCCTATATAAATTGGTGCTTAAATTAAAGGCTTTAGTTGCTTTATGCTTGAGCCATGGCTATATTCTATATTTGTGATTGTTTGAGTGACTGTAGTCTAATGAAAGTTGTATGCAACGTGGTGCAGGTTGAGGGGAAGACAGTGAAGGCACAAATATGGGATACCGCGGGTCAGGAGAGATACCGAGCGATCACAAGCGCGTATTACAGAGGAGCAGTAGGCGCGCTTTTGGTTTATGATATAACAAAGAGGCAGTCGTTTGAGAATGTGACGAGGTGGTTTCGTGAGCTAAGGGACCATGCAGACGCCAACATTGTCCTCATGTTGGCCGGAAATAAGTGTGATTTGAACCACCTTAGAGCCATCCCGGAGAATGAAGCTCAAGTGTTGGCGGAGAAAGAAGGGCTTTCGTTCCTAGAGACTTCTGCACTCGATGCACACAACGTTGAGAAGGCTTTCCAGTCGATTTTGCTTGATATATATCACGTAGTAAGCAAGAAAGCGTTAGCAGCCCAAGAAGCAGCTGCTTCTGTTCCTTTGAAAAGTACTACCATTGAGGTTAAGAGTAATGATTCCAAAGGGGCTTGTTGTTCTAGTTAAGTGTATGCTGAGGTACAACGTTTTGGTGGTTTATCTGTCACGTGGTATCACGTTTGAGCCTTGTTTTCACTCTCCCGCTATTGTAAGTTACATCGCGTAACACAAGAACACAAAAGAGCGAAAGGAAGAACGAGGAGGAAGGATTGGTTAGAGCATTGGCCTTTTTGTAAGTATATAGAACTAGTTTTAAGAAAATTTGTATGCAATATTTGTTTGACAATACTTGTTCAGGATTGTTTGAAGATATATCCACTGTTCTGTTTGTTTACTTTGAGTATTGTACTATTGTGGATTATCACAACAAATTCAACAGTGTTTTTATTATATTTTGTATGAGTTATGAATAAGAATTGATGCGTGTAATAGTAAGCATTTGATTTCTAGGTTTGAATCTTGCTTCTGCTTCCATTGGTTTTCTGTCATAATCTTTTGGTTAGTAGGGTATTGAAGAGTCTTGTCTTGTATATTCGTAGACAGAAGGTTCTCATGTGATTTGTGTCTATAATTTGTGTTATGTATTTTAGTGTAATTGTATTAACTAATCATAATATCCATCAAACAAGTTAGGAGGTGCGGAGTAAACTCTTGTGTTGAATGTATTATGATATTTGAAATTGAAAACCTTGTTAAGGGTGAAACCCTTAAGCAATAAGGGTTCCAAGGTCTTGGTGAGG
>BJCM01079554.1:0-15323 GCA_018326385.1 Flaveria bidentis
AAGAGTGTTCTTCTTCAGCTCTTTCCTCTCTCTCACTCACACATGCAAAGAACAAGAGATTGAAGGTACAATCCCCTTTTCTTTGAAGAAATCTCGGCTGGAAACTTGTTCCAGCAGCCTGTTTCTTGCTATTTTGGTGTAATAATCCTAGCAACAAGGTGTCTTGCTCTATACTTGTGGGTATGCTAGCTTGAGGATACCTTCTCCTGGTGTTTTGGCTGTTCAAGAACATCATCATCTTCATTCAAATCTCATTTTCAGCAGCTCCTTTTGAAGATAGTTCATAGTCGATTTTCAGCAGCTTTGAAAGGTAGTTTCATTGTTCTATTTGGGTTGTTATATCTTGTTGATAGCTTGTTCAAACACATATGAATGATCCTATGCTCTTGGGTTTGTTAAAACAAAGTAAAGAACCTTAAATTTTCAGATTATGAATCATAATGTTTGGGCTTTTATCCGCTACGTTTTTTCATGTTTAAATGGTTAAACAACTTTGATTATGGTCCATCAAACCCATCAGATAGAGAATATTCTAGCGGTTCATGACTTTCTAGAGGTGTTTCCAGAGGATCTACCTATACTGCCACCTCATCATTAGGTTGAGTTTCAGATCAATTTGACTCCTGCAACAGCTCCAATTGCGAGAGCACCTTACCGGTTAGCACTTAATGAACTACATGAACTATATACAACTCTCTATGGGGAGCATATGTTATCTTTATTAAGAAGAAAGATGGCACACTCTAAATGTCTATCGACTACATAGAGTTGAACAAAGTTACAATCAAGAATTGATACCCTTTGCCTCATATAGATGATTTGTTTGATCTGCTTTAAGGATCAATCTATTACGCTAAGACTAATATGAGGTTTGGTTATCATCAACTTAGAGTTCAAGAGGAAGACATCTCAAATACCGCATTCTGTACTCGTTATAGTTATTATGAATTCTTGGTCATGCCATTTGGGTTGACTAATGCACGAGAAGTATTCATGAAAGTCATGAATCATGTGTGCAAAGCCTAGCTCGATCGGTTTTTTATCGTGTTTATGACAAAGGAGGAACACGAGTAGCACCTACGCCTAATATTGGAATTACTTAGAAAGGAACAACTATACGCCAAGTTCCTAAGTGTGATTTCTGGATTCGTGAAGTATAATTCTTAGGTAACATTGTTAAGGAGAAGGAAATACATGTGGATCCTACGAGGATTGAGGCTATAAAGAACTTTTGATTCCCAAGACGCCTAGTGAGATAAGGCAATTTCTTGGCTTGGAAGGATATTATCAACATTTCATTAAGGGATTTTCTAAGATCGCTCAACCACTCACAACCTTTCCCAATAAAGGAACAACTTATAAATAGGGTAAGAGTCAAGAAGCCGCTTTTCAGTTGTTGAAATGGAAACTCTGTAGCGCACTAATATTAACATCTCCAGAGGGTTGTGTCTTGATGCAACCTGATAAAGTAATAGCCTATTCCTCGCGACAACTAAAGGTGCATCAAAAGAATCGCACTACTCATGACTTGGAACTAGGTGCAATGGTCTTTTCCTTGAAGAATTAAATACATTACTTTGTAGGACCCTGAAAGGATCATACATGTCAATTCAAGTGGTGTGTTGATGGTTGTTCTTATGGAAATCCCACAAGTCCAAGAAAAAATGCACATGAAGAATCTACAAAGAAGAATACAAGTGCCGGCTAACCGTATTTATCTATGCAAATGAAATAGAAAAAATGTTGACAAGTATTTGTTCTTCTGCATTAACATATGCGGATAGCCGGAAACAAATGCTGACAAGTATTTGTACATCGGCATTACCTAATGTGGATGCCCGACAACAAATGCGCATATGTGTTTGTTCATCCGTATTTGTCAATGCCAATGACCAAACACTAATGCTGAAGACCAAAAAGAAATGTTGAACAAGATCAACACATCCGCATTAGTCAATGTGGATGAACAAATGAAATGCTGATAAACACTAAGACTAGTTCACTAATGTATAGGTCAGGGGTAGTTTAGTCATTTTGTAAAAGGCATCTTGTCACCCTATAAACAAAATAGAAAACCTAGTATGTGAGGTGATTGTTGATAAACATTCTATACAATTAGAATCTTCTGTTTACAAGGTGTCTTGTTACTATTTAATGCTCTTACCCTAGCATTCATTGAAACTGATTACCTTTATTAATACAAACATCACTTATGTATATTTCTTGTATTCAATGTTCATTGATTGTTTGATTACGCCTTACAATCATTGACTCAATCATCATATTCGGTCCTTGTTGATTCACATCAATAGAGAATATCATTCTCAAACCCCAGTCAATTGGTATCAGAGCTTTGGCTCTCGGTTCTTTTTCAGATCTGCCTAGATCTGAGCCGAACTCGATTGATCTGGTGATTGAGTTACTAATAGAGTGTTCCACTACCTCTACTTAGTAAACTGCAGAAATTTCTTCAACAGTCATTGTTCATCTATACTCATCTTCAAGAACAAACTTGTCGGAGTTGTACAAGATAATCTATATTATCAAAATAGTCAATGTCAACAAAAGTCAACGTCACGGTCAAAGTCAACACCAAAGTCAAACCCGATATGTTCGAGATGAAGAACCAAGACGAGACGTTGAAGCTTTAGATGACTAGGAGTTTTATTGTAATAAATATATTTTGTGTCAACAAAATATATTTTATCTTGTTTAAGTCATTTTTATGTTTTATATATAATTTCCATTAATTAACATAAGTTTAGGAAGTTAAGTGCAATTAATGAATATTGTATTCACTATAATTAGGTTAATTGTCATTAGTGTTTACTAATGGTAGCATGACCAAGAGATTGGGGGGATTACTTGTAAACATCATTTGCAATCTAATTGAAGATCAAAGAGGATTTTTTGTGTTTATCATATTTTGATCCACTATCTTTATGATTTGATTCAAATTTGATTAACCTTGGCTAACAATTTGGTATCAGAGCCATTTTGGATCAAATATATTGAAGAATTAAAGAATTCGTTGTTGATTTTTGAAGATTGTTTGAGGTTATTGGTTGTTTTTGTTCAATATCAGTATTTTATCAATTCTGGGTCAAATTTGAGTGTTATTGATATGGAATTTGATTGAATTTGGCTTGTTTTTGGTTGGGAAAGCTCTATTAATCATTAGGTCTCAAATTCATTGAGATTTTGGTGATTTCAGATTGATTTCGTGTTGAAAAAGTCTTCCAGATTCTTCCAGTGAAACTACATATTCATCCAACAAAACTGCAACCTCTTCAAGTGAAACTACAAGTGTTTTACACTTTGTAGTTAATTTCTGCTTCTCAGTGAAAGTAGTGATCTTGAACGAAAGTTCAACAGTGCTTGTGTGCATATTACAAGCAAAATTGCTATCAAAAGTATCATACAAAAGTTCAAGCTTGTTTCTTACAAAATTGTCTACGAAACTAAGTAGTCTCAAGCATTTGGTTAGCGAAATTGCTACCGAATTTTCTTGCAAAACTATTGTTGACTCAGAGAAACTAGCTTTGACGTTGAAACAAGCTCTGCGAAACTACAATTTCGGCAAAATTATTATCTCTTCAGTAAAACTAGAATGTCAAAGATGACTTCTCTTCCCCTAGTTGGGATTAATTGATTTCATCCCGATAAAGAAATATTCACCGATTTTAAAAGATTTATAAAAGTACTTTAGGGGGGTTAATTGCAATAAAAATGGCTTTTGCAAAACTATTTAAATTCTTCGAATCTGATAATCTCCCAATTGCATAATGTCGGTTTGATAATTTTGTAGCTTAAAAGAATGAAAGGATGTTCGATTTTGTTGATCGTTTTCTGTTGATGGCAAACAATCTGAAGAGTTTGATGCCCAATTGGGAAATCATGAACAAGTTATGAGATTGCTTGATTCCCTCCCATCAGAATGGAGTTCAATGGCAAGTCGATTAAACAAGATAAAGGCTTTCGGGATTACAAACAGATGGAGGTGATTTACAAATTGATGGAGGTAATCAACAAACTAAAAGAAACTGAGTTGATATCAAATGTAGTGAGTACTATGAAGCGACATATCTAACTCCAAAGATCACTTCAAACACCAAAGAGAAACCAGAAGAGAGATCAGATTCGGGCACCAATTCCGAAGGTTTACTGAAACCTGGAATTGAAGAGGTACAAGGGGAGCTTAAGTAGACATCAATGGGTGAAGGTTGAGCTGTGTTGAATGATGAAGGTTGTGATGCTGAAAAGGAAGAGGAATGGAAGCGCAATACCAAAGTTTGCAACTGCGAGAAGGCTCTTACTGTTGAAAGAGTTATCCTGGATCTTCCATACAAGACAGTTCAGGATATGTGTTCTTCTACTTGCAAAATAAGGCTATTTGGTGTGTATAAATCTAATAGGTCATTTTTAGATAACTGTTGATACATCATGTTCCTAGTTTATGTTCTTAAATGTGAAAGTCTTTTATTTCTTACACATATGTAATGTGACTACTTAATGAAATATGATATGCATCTTGATGTTTATTTGTTTTTGAGTATTTCATTTTATTATTGTATTTAGTATAATTCATATGTATGAACATCATATATAAGTTTGAGGTTGTTGTACATAGTTTTAAGTCAATAATGATTGAGAAATGTGTTCAACTTAGTTGGGTGGCTATTTATGCTAATGGACCATACTTATGGACCGTACGTATGAATGAATCATACTTAAGGATCAGTCGCACGACTAAACAAGGAGACTGGATCAATCATATGACTGAGACATAAGGTTGATTCAGTCGCACGACTAAATCTTCAGTCGTGCGTATGAATCAACCGCATGAGTTAGTCGCATGAGTGAACCATGCTAATGGTTCAGTCGTACGAATGAAACTAAAAACCTATAAATACCACATAAGTCGTTGAAAAACGGGAGACTTCGAATATTCACAAACCCTAGCTGTCTAGAGCGCTCTAAGCAGCCTATCCAACTTCATATACTCAATTCTTAACATTTGTTTCATTGTTAGATCGATCAGGTTGTCATTCTCACTGATTAGATCATCTATCAAATAGGATTCTGCACTATTTGATCTGGTCAAACGCAAAATCCGTTAGTACTCCATACGAAAACGGTTCTAACAAGTGGTATCAGAGCTTTGGCTCGTGATTTTGTGTGGATTCAATTGGTTTTGGTGTTAAGACCAACTTTTTAAATCAAAAGAGTCACCTTTTTGCTTCAAAAATTGATTTTGATGATTGCATGTGTTAAAGTTTCGATTTTAAATCAAACGGCAGATTAGGGTTTCTCGAAAATTCGTATTTTGTGTCAAAGTGGTCAAATATTCGATTTTTCAAACACAATAGCTTTCAGTCACACGATTAGACCATTCGAACGACTTAACCCATTCGTATACTCTCATTCGTACAACTGAACTCAGTCGTATCTCTGAATCGTATGGTTAAGCAACTCCAGTTGGTTGATTACAATTGCCTTGCTCATTTGCACGACTGAATCCAATCGCCCGATTGAATTCATTTGTATCGTTCATTCGCATGAGTGACCCATTCGCATAGCTCATTCGCACGAGTGAATCTTTCTTGTTCTAAGTTTATCAAGTTTACAACAATGGAAGACCAGTTTGTTGCATTCATTGTTGGAAAGGACTCGCGTATCTAGAACGTTCTAATTCTGGAGAATGGGATTGGAAACCACAACAAACCGCCAAAGCTATTAACTTTGGATGAATACCCACAGTGGAAACAGCGGTTTGAAATCTACTTGAATGGAGTTGATCCGAACCTTTGGACATCCATTGAGACTAGTTACACAGTACCAATTAGTGCTAGTGGCGTTAAATTGACTTTAGGAGGAATGAGTGAATCCCAGAAGACTCTGCATAATGCTAAAAAGAAAGCATATGCCTTGGTGACTCAGTTTATAGCTAAGGACATATTTCATTAGTTCTCTGAGAACAAGCAGTCTAAGAAATTATGGGAGGCCTTCGAAAATAGATACAAAGGAAATACAACTCTGAAACCACTGAAGGCAAAAGCTCTTAAGAAGGAATTTGACAATTTCTCTCCGATTGGGAATGAGAGCTTGGATGATATCATTGATTGATTCTATCATCTGATGAGTGAGTTGCACACTCATGGCATGACCACATCCATGGAAGATAAAGTTTATAGTTTTGCTAATGGTCTGCCAGACAAATGGATCCATTTGTGTCTAATCTGAGACAAAATGACACTCTTGCTAATTTAGACATAAATGATTTCATTTTGAAGTTAAGGGAGGAAGAACTAAATATGAAATACAAGTCAAAGAAAGGATCCTATGCTTAGAATCCTGCACTATACAATTCATTTCCAACTCCGGCTATTACAGGCGCACCGCAACAAACTACGTTTGTGTCTAGCTCTTCTCCTCCTTCCCAAAGCAGTGCATCGGGAACCATAAGGGCAGGCTCATCTGGAACCCAATACATAGTTTCTGAGGCAAATACTACCAAGTTGAAGACCAAGAATCTCGGAAATGTCACCGTGGAAGTTGCTAAAGAGCACATGGATCTTCTAGCAGCTGTTGTGCAATCTTATGATGGATTAGTTGCTGGTAAATTGGAAACTGTCATCTTGCTGACGAGGACTACGAGCAAACTGATGAAACTGAGCTAGAACGCATGGATATTATGTGGCCCTTGGCTAGTGCTGTTAGAAGAGCCAAGAAGTTTGTTAAAAAGACGGGCAAAATTTGGTTGCCACTAAAGATATGACATTTGGATTTGAAAAAACCAAAGTCACGTGTTTCAATCGTGGTGAAAAGGGGCACTTCAAACGTGAGTGCGTAAAGCCAAAGAAGACTAGAAATGGAAATCCTTTTCGTGTATTCAACCGACAAGACAAGGATAAGATTGGAGCTTCATCTTCAAGTAAAGAGTTTAAGGCTTTGGTTGCTCAAGGTGATGAAGAACAAGACTGGTCCTTCCGATTCGTTTCTGAGGGCGTATCAAACATTGCTTTAGTTGATAAATTGGATGATGGATCTACAAATGAAGGAGACATCATAGCTGAGCATACACTTTCAGATATCGAAGAAGCTATGGATGTCATTGATCATTTGGTTGAATAAGAGCTTAGTGCAACAAACTCAGAATCTCCAGTCACCAAAGAGTCTGACACTGCTTTGATGGCTGATTCGTCTCGTTCTACACAGGTATATTCTAAAGATAAATTATTTGAAAAACATGCATGTACTAAATATGATAAATTTAGGGAAAGAATTGATTTAAAATTTGCTAGGTTATTAGAACATAATGATAATCTAGTAAATGATTTACAACTCTGCACTGAAGCAAATCGTGTTTTAAAACAAAATGAGTGCAACTTCAAAGAAAAGATAGAACTATTGGGAAACAACTAAGGGCAACCGAGGTTGTTGACTTAAATCAATCAAATGACATAAAGTTTTATTTAATTTCTTTGGAGGAAACTAAAAAGGAAAAAGCAGTTTTGGAAGTCAAAGTTGAATCATCAAAACAAAAACTGCACAGTTTGGCAAGTTCTTCTCACATAGTTCAGAACCTAGTGAAAGAACAGAATGACATGGAAGGTATGGGTTATAAGTTTGTACCACCATCACATGCAATCCTTTTGAACACTAAATGTAGACCGATTAATAATAATTCAGTAAAGGATCATGTGGTGTCTTCTCCTCTGGTCAGTGGTCCAGATTCGACGGGTAAACCTATGAAATTTGTCACTAAACAGAAGGATTCTACTTTGGGATCAAAAGATAACTTTTATCACTAGGTTATTCAATAATTAAGTTCTTGTTATAAATTAGTTCATTAAAAGGAAGCTTTGCATTAGTTGAACTCTTATATTTCTACTAAAATGAGTAACTTTCTGAATTACTTTGCATTAGTTGAACTCTTGTTATAAATTAGTTCATTAAAAGGAAGCTTTGCATTAGTTCATTAAAAGGAAGCTTTGCATTAGTTGAACTCTTATATTTCTACTTTGGGATCATCATACCAACCTCCTAAGTTGGAAACTAAAGCGGATTTTAAATCCTGGAAAATCAAATTCACATGTGAATTACATTGATTCTGACTTACGGTTATAAATAACTCAAGTTTCTTATGTTCTACCAACTCTTGGGCCGGATTATAATGACAATAATCAACCCATAAGTACAAAATATTTGTCACCGGAGGATGTTAAAAAGTTTAAAGTCGATATTAAAGCATACAGTTTGCTTAGTAAGGCTTTACCTGAAGAAATACTAATCAGATGTGAGAACTATGAAACAACAAATTCCATCTGACTAATGGTTATGAATAACTGAAGCTCCTTATATTCTACGTGCTCTTGGGCCGGATTATAATGAATCAATCCATAAGTACAAAAGATCTATCACCTGAGGATGTTAAAAAGGTCAAAGTTGACATTAAAGCATACAGTTTGCTTAGTAAGGCTTTATGTAAATCCAGGAAAAACAAACTTGAATCAAATAATTGAAGATCGTAGATCAAACAATAATAAACACAATAAATTCCGTTTTGATCTATATTGATTGCATATAATTTGTACAAAGTGAAAGCCTCAATGAATTGGTCATTCAACCATCCTCAAAACCTAATTACAATTAATCTATTTATAGTCTAGACTAGTATTCACTAATTGCGCTTAACCCCCTAGACTTAGGCTAATTTGTGAAAATTACATATAAATCATAAAAATGACTAAACAAGATAAACTATATTTTATTCACACAAAATATATTTATTACAATAAAACTCCTAGTCATATAAATCTTCAACGTCTCATCTCGATTCCTCGTCTCGAACGTGTTGGGTTTGACTTTTGTTGACTTTGACCGTGATGTTGACTTTTGTTGACTTTCACTATATTGATAATATAGACTATCTTTTACAGCTGTAACAATACTCCCACTTAGTCTATCATTATCAACGTCTTCAGACGAAATCAACACCAAGAAGTCAACAATAGAAAGATCTTCAAATTGAAGCTTTCCGAATCTAATTAGAAAGATTATTAATCTCATATGCTCCACCTTTTCGAGTGCAAACTATTCAAGGATATTCGAACAGCTTTCCCAAATCTCTAATCTTGAGTGCTTCAGAAGATGTAGGAGGAGGAATCCTAGCTCGGTATCTTCTGCAAACTTGAGAAACAGGTTCTCTAATCAGGTATACTGCTCAACTGATGATCGACCATCACTAGCAGCAAATATCTTAAACACATTCACAAATAGAATCTCTACATTTCTAATTAGATCATTTAATTTTAAAAAAATAAAGCCGTGTTTATTTGTGTTTGAAAAACAAGGGAACCCGTGTTCGTTTGTGCGCAATTTCTGTGAAATGCATAAAAAATGATAAAATTGTAACAACATAATATGGAAGACCGAAAAGAAATTGAATTGAAATTTTGTTATAAATTTTTTATATTTTTTTATTATATATATTTAATATAACATTTTTTATCTATTATTATTATTATTATAACTAATTACCGAGAACTGTATCGATCATGAGATCACATCCTCAAGATATACAATGATGAAATTAATCATCGACAAGCAATGAGATCACACTGATAACTGAATCTAATCACAGTCATTGAATGATTTTGAAATTGTTAAACAGATCAATAACGATTGCTGATATGTTTGTCCGCTTAAACTCAATCCCTATCTTTTTCAACAAGCATCAAATGATTCGTTAAGGTTCGATTAAATACTTTAGAATGCTAGGACCCCACAATCATTTGGCGAAAAACCCTCACCCAACCTCAAGATTTCTTTAATTTTGTTACGATCTTTATAGAGCAAGGCTTGTGCATTACGGTGCAAGTGATTATCAATAGAATAGTGCAATATGTGACGAGTTCATCAGTAGATGATTTGACACAACTTAGACCATAATGGTTAGAGCTCCAGGTCTATACTCACGTATAACAAAGGAGATGACCATTTAATCATATGGTGATGAGAGCTCCAGGTCAGTACTGTCGTACAGCAAAGGAGATCATCACTCCAGGTTAGTATTTCCGTACAACAGAGGAGATTAGCACAAACACAAGACACATAAATACACCAATCATGGCTAAAAAATATGGCTTATATGATTTGTATCATGGTAGGTGAAAGATCAATTCTCAATCCAATTTTTGTCGGGACTCAGTTTTCATGCAAGCCAAAATGATCGCGTAAATCTAGACGTCCTTAAGCATATATTTTAATTTAAATCTTTATGTTGCTATCTACTTTATTCTTTAGGCTAAGTCTACCAAGCATATCATTAAAGAATCTGTTTGTTTTTCTATTATTTGCAATTAAAAATAAGATGTAAATCAGATAACAACATTAGTTGCTATCATTTCTCATTTTAAAAACGCAAGTCATGCAAAAACAAGCATTTCAAGAAGTTATACAATGATTTCTCAGTCATCTCGAATCAAGTTTCCAGTTCTTTTTTTATTTTTTCATGTATTACTTATATACTCTCCCCCTAAATTTTTATTTTTGTAAACCTATTTTTTGTTTTTTTTTGTTTTTTACATTTTTTTATATTTTTGTATTGTGTTTTTATAAAACTGTACAAAAATAGAAATTTACCAAAGAAGGTCTTCCAACTACACTGATTATCAAGATAAGAAATGAATTATCAAGATTGTGAAGTGAGAACTGTGATTGTGCATATAAATATCCACATTGTGGATAAAATATTATGACCTTAACCTCTTTGTTCCGCCTCAAATTTGAATTAGGAACAATCTTTGTTAGTAAACCGGATTGCAAACAGTCCTCCTGAATTGTTCCTACAATCATTAATAATTAGTTAGAAAGGGGAACCCAGGCCATCGTAGTCCTGGAAGTTTCTTTTTCATCAATATAAGAAACCTGTTTCTCCACACAACCATTTAAACAATCGGGGATATATGTATCCTTCTTTTTAATTTGCCAAATTTGTTTCGGTTTAATTAATTTGGATTTGAATGAATTAAATTTGGAAATCTTTTTCTGTTTAAGACCAGAAGGAAAAGAATTTGGTTTTAAACCTTTAGTCATTTTCATCTTTGAATCATGAGAAATCGTCTTCACATGAAAAGGTTTGGATAGAGGGTTTTTCATCCAACCACTCAAAGATGTGTGCTTTTTTTCTCTTGATCCAAAGAAGCAACCCGTGTTGCCTTTACCATCTGGAACATTCTTTTTAGAGTTACATTCTAAGAAGCAAATTGTTTTGCCTTTACCATTCGAAGCAAGTCTTTGAGGGCACTTCTTTACCACATTACCTTCTTTTCCACACTCAAAACAAGCCTTGAAGGGCTTTTGATGCTTGACTGACCGGTGTGAAGTAGGAGGGGATGAGGATTGCTTTGAGCTTGTAGTAGATTCTTGCTTGTGCTGAAGTTTCCTGTGCTAAATAGGGAATGAGATCTTCACTAATTGACTAGTTTGTTTTGCAGTTGCAGTAGGGATCTGTATTGGTTTTGATTCAGCTTTTGGAAGCTTTTGAGACTTGACAATGCCAGGTGATATCTTGATCTTTAAAAATTCGACACTGTCCTCTATGTTTGATTCATCATCTGAGCTTGTCCAGTCTTGTATACACAAATCAGCTTCTAATGGATCTTGATTGACATCTCTTATTATGTCGGCTTTGATTATAGGATTCTGATTGATGATTTGACAACTATTCCTTTGTTTAACAAACCTGACTATAACAAATGAAGGAATATTACCTATTTTTGCATTTGTTGAAGAAGGTTGGAGAAGCAACTGATATTGGTGTTGGAGCATCAGAAGTGGAATCGTCATTAATCTTCTTATCAGACCCCTGTCAGAGGAATCCCAAACCTATAGGAGAATCCTGCACATCTCTAACCTCTTTAAGATTAACGTTGCTTAAACCTGCATGTGAACTATTAGTTTTAGCAACATTAATCAAATCATTAGAAGGTTGAGGCATAGGAAAGTAACAATGAGTGCTAGGAAGAGGATAAACGTATGGATTTTCACCAAAACCCACTCCCGTTTTAATCCTAGCTCCCCTTTGTTTACATAGTAGCTCTTCATGTTTCATTCCGGATATGGTCCATCTATCAAGCTTTGTTTTAAGCTTGGTTGTTTTAAATTCAACCAAGGTGACTCTTTCTTTTGAAAGGTTAATTTCAACATTTTTTTCAAGAAGAGTTCATTTTAAATGATCATTTTCTTTTAAAGCTTCATTTAATTTTATAAAATACTTGGCGTCATTCTTTTTAAGTTCTGCGTTTATGGTGGTTAATTCCATTTGGTTATCTAAAAATAACCTATTAGCTTTATACACACCAAATAAACGAATTTTACAAGCAGAAGAACACGTATCCTGAAATGTCTCGTATGGAAGATCTAGGATGACTCTTTTAGCAGTAAGAGCCTTCTCGCAGTTGCAATCTCTATCCAAACCTCTTCCTTATCAACATCACAAATAGCATCATTCAACTCATCTCCACCTTTACCCATTGATGTATGCTTAAGCTCCTCTTGTACCTCTTCAGTTCCAGGTTTCGGTATACCGTCAAAATTGGTGCCAGAATCTGATCTATCTTCTGGTTTCTTTATGGAGTTTTAAGTGATCTTTGGAGTTAGATATGTCGCTTCATAGTACTCACGAAATTTGATATCCAACTCAATCTCTTTTAGTTTGTTGATCACCTCTATCAGTTTGTAATCCTGAAAGCCTCTATCTCGTTTAATCGACTTGCCGTGTGAGCTCCATTTTGATGGGAGAGAATCAAGCAATCTCAAAACTTGTAATGATTTCCCAGTTGGGCATCAAACTTATAAAGATTACTTGCAACCAATAGATAACAATCAACAAAATCGAACATCGTTTATGTTAGGATCTGGTATTTGAATGAAACACCAACTGATTAACGTGTTAAACCAAACCATATAGTGCAGAATCCTATTTGATTGGCAATCCAATGAGTGAGAACGCACGTAGACACAATAATGTATTGAACTAACGTCAAGAATCGATTAGGAATTGATCTACAACGTTCTATGAACTTGGAGTACGAACTTAGAGGCTTCTAGACGGCTAGGTTACGTCTGGAGTTAAAGTGGATTGAATGCTTTCGTTTTTCCACGAATTAGGTGGTATTTATAGGTTAGGGTTGTTCATTCGGGCGACTAAACCGTTAGCATAGTTCATTTGTGCGATTGAGCCATGCGGTTGATTCATTCGCACGATTGAGTATTCAGTTGTGTGAATTAGTCAGTCGTATTCTATCCAGAGTCTCAAAAGTGTCACTGACAAGAGTGTCTCCCAGATTGGGAACGACATTTCCCTCATTGTTAGTGTACTCTGGATACTGTTGTGTTGTGACATTTTCAATTTCGATCTCATCGACATCCTGAAGCTCATCGTCACTCTCTACATGCACTGTCGGAGCATCTTTCACTATCGCTTCAGCATTCAGCTTGAACATTTCGGTTATTTGCTCGTTAGTGATATTGTGAATGATTTCTCCTTCTTCAGGAGTATACATTACAGATCTCCTGATAATACCCTGCAGATCAAGAATCAACGTGAGTTGAGTCTTGACCTGTTGGAGGGGAGCAATATCATATTCATCTCTTTGAAAGTTTGGATCTGCTTGATTTAGACATTTAACACAGCAATCATTAGTTAATAATCAAGACATAAACATAGACAATTAATATAAACATTCATTACATTAATTTCATACATGATCCAAATACATATGATTTTAAATAACAAAAAAAAACATCTAAGCATTACTCTTGTCCTTGATTATCGGCTCTTCTGCTGACGGGGCGGATGTGGAGGCACCTTCATCTTGTGCTATTTTAGTCCTTCTTTCACTAGCAGGTGTTGCACCCGCAGCAGGTGAGTCGTCATCATCATCTTCACCCTCATCCTCTCCAGCATCACCAACAGCATCAGTATCATCATCATCATCATCATCATCACTGTCATCATCACTGTCGTCTCCATCCCCTTCCTTGATCTTCAGGGGCTCTTCCTCGGATCCCTTAAGATGCAGCATGATGTTCTTGTTAGTGGTCTCCAACTTCTCAATCCTTTTTGCACATAAGACATGCTGCTCCCAGAGTTGGGACATCTTTGCACGCTAAGCATCCATCAGCTGGGCCTGGTGAGATATCTGCAGAGCTTGGGCAGCAGTAAGGTCTACTAGCTATGATAACTGAGCAGTCTTCTCTTCGTCACTGGGAGGCAGAGGTGATCCTGATGTGTAGGAGGGGTATGATGGTGGTACAGCATGGTGGCTAGTGGTGGTGGTGGTGGTTGTGGTCTAGATTGAGGGTGGTATAACTAGTGGAGGTATGACGGTAGTAGTGGAGGGTGGAGGTGTGGTAGTGATGGAGGGTGGTATGGTAATGGTGGTAGAGGGTGTGGTAGAAGTGGTGGTAGTTATGGTGGTGGCAGAAATGGTAGGTGGAGTGGTGGTGGTAGGTGTAGTGGTGGTGGTGGTAGTGATGAAGGTGAGTCGTCTCTTCTTCTTCTTCATGTCGTGGGGATGAGCCATCCTTTTCTTCCTCGATCCTGTCGAGGAGGTTGCTCCCCCTATAACACGGCTTGGCTGATCGGGAGCATATGTCGGATCAGTATCAGCCGCTCCCGACCAGCCAGGGCGTCCACCAACCACCCGGAGCCCTCGTTCTGTGGCAACGACTTTACTGCCAACAGTCCGAGTGAGAGGCTCCTCATCTGACTCCTCCTCCTCACCAAGTATGAAATCCTGGTGGAATCCAGCCGTCTCTGCTCCATCTCCAGTGGGGGAAGATGTCGGAGATGCTATGTCAACAGTGGGGACCCTTGGTTTAGTGGGCCCTGCATATCCAGCATCACCGTTGTCATCATCATCGGAGTCATCCTCCTAGCTGGCGCCACATAATCCTCCCGGGCTGGATGCCCAGATAATCTCCTCATAGGGGGCTTAACCTGCTTCCCCCTGTAGACCTTCATCGACCAAGTGTAGTGTCGTCCATCACCTCAAGGATCACAACATCCTCCTTCTCTTTTTCCAAGGAAGGGAGCTTCTGGTCGATAATCATCTGCATGAAGCGAGGGTACATGCAGAAGCCCTCCTTCCCTTTCCCCTCAATGTTCTCCACCAAGTAGGTGAAGATCATCCTGGAGAAGCTGAACGGGTGGTTCAGCACCAATGCTGCATATGCGTTCTGGATCTGATCTGAGAGCTCATCAAATCCTCCCTTCCGAGACGCTATACACTTTAGCAGCACATGTGCGAGGT
>BJCM01079589.1:0-11230 GCA_018326385.1 Flaveria bidentis
CTTTATGGCCTTGAGTGAGGCATTTCCATCATACCTCTTCTCCAACGCATCCCATAGTTTCTTTGCTTGTGTATACTCCGAGTATTAATGGAAGATATCCTTCGGAATAGACTGTGTAAGCAAAGCATATACTTCTTTTCAGCATTGTGTTTTGTCTTTTGTCCATCAGTCATGCCACTTAGTGTAAGTTTGACACTGTCAACTCCAACTATCATGTTGTACCCCGACTCTATAGCCTCCCACAGATTTGTATCTACTCCATTAAAGTAGATTTCGAAACGTTGCTTCCATTATGGGTATTCGTCTAACGTGATAAGCTTTGGGGATTTATTATGATTCCCCACTTCATTCTCTAATAGCAGTAGGTTCTGTATACGTGAGTCTCTCCCTGCTGTGTATGTTGAAAACTGGTCCTCCATTTCACTTAACTTTAATTTTAAAACAAACTGTTTTATGTGTGCGAATGAAGGTAGGCGATTGGACTATTCGTGCGATTGAACTATGCAGATGATTCAATCGTGCGACTGAACTGATGCGAATGAGTCAGTCGGCCGAACGAACTAATGCGTCCAATCGTGCGTATGGAAGTGCGAATGAGTTCAGTCGTGCGATTGAGTCAATCGTGCGACTGAAGCTGCTGGATTTCGAAAATTTCTAGGTTTAACGTGGTGTTGCCGCAAAAACTCGAATTTTCACTAACCCTATTTGCCGTATGCCGGAAAAACTGAACTTTATGACCAGGAGACGTCTAAGACACCGTTTGACACAAAAAGATTGCGTTTTTAGTGAAAAAACACAATTTTTGTATCAAAAACGATTGAATCACACGCAATCAAGAGCCAAAGCTCTGATACCACTTGTTAGGATCGTGTATTGAACGAAATACTTACTGATTAACGTGTAAACTGAATCAAATAGTGCGGAATCCTATTTGATTGGCGATCCAATCAGTGAGAACGCACGTAGAAACAATTATGTAATTGAATCTAACGTTAAGAATCGATTAGGAATCGATCTACTGGGATCTATGAACTTAGAGTATGATCTTAGAGGTCTTTGGATGGCTAGGGTATGTCTGGAGTCGAAGTATGTTCAATGCTTGCATTTTTCCACGAATTAGGTGGTATTTATAGGTTAGGTTTGCTCATTCGGGCGACAGAACCATTAGCATGGTTCAGTCGTATGATTGAGCCATGCGGTTGATCCATTCGCATGACCGAGTGTTCAGTCGTGCGACTGAACCAATCTTATGTTACAATCATACGACTGATCCAGTCTCCTGGTTCAGTCGTGCGACTGAGTCATTCACATGAGGTTGTTCATGCGTATGGTCCATTAGCATGGGCCATTCGCATGATAACTTCATATTACTAAGTTTGAATGTATTAAATGTCATTACATTATTTATATTTGTTCAATCAACCACAAACCCATATAATCAAGTCAATATGCGTTAAACAACTCATTAATGAAATATTAAACATGATAAACACAACCAAACATTTACATTTCATTAAGTACCCAACTATTACAAAAGTGTAAGACACTAAAGACATATTACATTAAGTTCAGAAACTAGGGACACATGTACCTACAGTAATTATTAACTTGTTTTAATGAAATACAATTGATTTAAATTGATCATTTGTTGTGTTTCATCAATCGTGTTCTTGAATATTTATTGATATTAAAATTGAATACGAAAAATTAAACCAAGCCAACGTTGATTTCGCAAACGTTGACTTGATATCAACTAACGCTAATAAATCCTTATTGCGATTCTTGGATTCACTATATATATATATATACACACATAGACATATATATACATATTATATATATATATGCACATATTATATATATACATTATATATACACATATATATACATTATATATATATACATATAACATATATATATACATATTATATATATACATATACATATTATATATATAGATATATATATATATATATATATAGATATATTATACATATTATATATATGTATATATATATATTATACATATTATATATATATATATGTGTGTGTATATATATATGTCTATATACATATAATATATATATATACACATATATTATATATATACATATATATACATATTATATATATATATAAATATATATATATATATATATATTTATATATATTTATATATATTTATATATATTTATATATACATATATCATATATATATATATACATATATATACATATTATATATATATACTAGTCGAATAATAATAAAAAAGGGCCATTTACATATGGAAAGCTTGGATTGTTTTGCTAGCACGTATAGTTATTCTTAGCTTTATTGAACATAGAATGACTTTTATTTTTAACTAGGTTAGTAACTCATGTATCATACTAGTCGAATAAATAAAATATTAAATAATTAACAATAAAACTTTATGGATTATAAAACCATGATTAATGATAAAATATGATTATTGTTACATATAAGTAGCTACTTTAAGTAAATAAATAATAATGTGTTTTACCTAAACTTTTGTGTTATAAAAAAGGGCCATTTACATATTTTTCCTTCCTAAAGTCATTAGTTACTTATTTTCATAGCTATTGTGGTTAGTACTCAAGTAGTAATTTGGACACATTTCTATGGGAGGCGGATGGCCAATGCACTTTGCATTATAAAAATGATGCGGAACGCATCGTTGTGGTGCCCTAGATGAGTAATACGTGTCATCAATTCACCAGCACCAAGTCACCATAGATGAAGCAGCTCGCATCCATGACTTGATGCAATCTGCATCGTTGCTACATGTCGTAATTCAACCCTTAGTCTTCAACCACGTGTCACACCTATCATCCTCGTATCCACCAACCAGGGTTTCCATAACTAGATTAATGCGACTCGCATCATCTTAGGAATGCGGTTTGCATCTGTAGCTTCCAATCAATGGCCTCACGTCATTTAGCCGATGTGATCCACTTTAGTACTGGATTTTAGAATTTTCATTTTCTTTATTTTCTAAAAAACTGGGAATGTTATATAAATGATAAACAATAAGCACTACACACAATGAAATACTCAAAATGCATTTGTATTCAGTATAATATATTGTTACAAAGTAACAACTAAGAGCTTTTGATAGTGAACACTGACCTATTGAAGTAAAAATCCTTCAATAAGAAGTATATTTATGATCGCAAGTTACTCATTATGGGAGTGCAGTATCGATCGATATATTACACTTTCAATTTTATCAAAATGACTTAAAAAGATTTATGACATAAAGCTTAATCTACAAGACCTTACAACTATTTCCACCTCATCCTTTCAATATAGCATCCCCTCCCTTCTCGCTCCACATGTAATCTCAATCTAAAATACAGTATTGAAGATTTTATTCTTTACCATGCAACCTCTCCACCATTCACTAAACCTTAAAATATTAGTCTAACCTCCAAACATTTTTAAGGGTGTAATTCCATGCAATAAGAGTTCAATTCTTTATAAGATAACCAAACATGAACTTTCAAACCTTCAAACTCGGACCTTCTACCCTTGTCAGCTGCAAATGAGTTTTCTGTTCTAAATTTAAACCCGATGATTCCGTTGATCGCCTAAACGATCACCTAGTTGCTCAAGGCTTTCATCAATGACCTACCTACCTAGGTAATACTACATTAAGACCTCTAGGTCCTATCTTTATATTGGACTCTTTACGCATCATTCTCTTTCACAAAATCGTAACATTTGTGTCTAACATAACTTGGCATTAATAACAGTTTGGTTTAAGACTCTTTTACTAAATCTGTCTATAAGTCACAATCTCCTAGTTTCATTGATCCCTCATTCCCAACTCATGTTTGTAAACATAGCAAGGCAATTTAGGGCCATAGTCAAGCTTCCTAAACTTGGTATAATAGTCTCGAATTCTATCTTCTCTCGGTCCATTTTACACCCATCATTTTTTATCCTTCCCTCTTAGTTAAGAACAAAACTATGTACCCTATTTTCATCCTTTTACGTTAACAATGTTATTGTCACCTATCCAAAAGTTTCTCTTGTGAAGTTTTTTATTTAATCTCTTCCTTATTACTCTCCCTTAAAGACTTTGGTCATATCTCATGTTTCGTACATTACTACAAAGTCGTTAATAGATGACGTGCAGAAGATGACACACGAAGAAAAATGACGCGTATTTTTACGTGTCATAAAAGTTTTGTCATATTTTATAAAATTTGTAGAAAGAATGACACAAAATTTTGTGTCATTTTTGTCCATCATTTTTAAAACGCACACCCAACTTATTGGTAACGCATCATAAAATTCACAATGACGATGCGTGCATGCTTGTCATCTTTTTATTTATGATTACCTTTTTCTTGACGCACAATGCGCATCATCTATTGCTCGTCATAATATGCACGTCATCTTTCCGCGTCATAAAGAAATGACGCATGGATGCGTGTCATCTTTCATTTATAATTATCCTTCCTTGACAAGCATTTGCGCGTCATCTGACCTCAATGCGCTTCATCTATTGTAGTTTTTCTAGTAATGGTAGGTGTTGATCACATAATTACATACTCTAAACGCTTATTACTCTCTCAAAGTAAATACATTTTATAGTTACTTAAACGCGCCAATACATCTTACCAAAACCAATGTTAAACCCCTTTCATCACCAGTGATGGAATAGCATGCTTTTATAGGAGCATTAGAATATCGACTGGATATTTCCTTTACGCTTTGTAAGATATCAAAGTTTATCATGTTACTTACATGGAACAATGCACTATGGTCTTAATCCTAAAAGTTTCAACTTCATGCCTTCACGAACACGGAATAGGCCGGCAATAAACTTACCTATCGTAGCACAATCGACTACATGGGCGGCGAAATATTGTGAGGGGCCCCCTCCCCCGTTTTACACTCAGAACTATAAACTATGTGATTTCGGCCAAAAATCTCAAGTATTGAGTCCGGCCCCCACTAATATGAATCTCGAGACTTTAAGCACTCATCGACTACATTGTATACCTTGGTTCTAACCTAATACGATGGATTGTGTCTTAGATATCTGAATATAATTGGGTTACAAATCTACTGTCACTCGGAACATTAATTTTGACAATCTCAGTGCTACTCACAACTCAGCGAACGCGTACTTTCATTCATTCCTGTTGTAGCATTTATACTCGATTTCCATTTCATATATGGAAAGATCGCAATGGATATTAGAGCAGTTTGCTGATATGAACACTTTTAGCAACGAGCCACTAGGACTCGCTAAATGGTAGACTTTTGGCGACGAGACACTAGGCGTGAGTCTTTCAAATGCATAACGTCCAGCATTAGTTATGTTGTGACGGCACATTCTAGCATATAATTGCCATATAAATTGTTGCTATTCCAAATATTAACAAGATCAGAATATTATAAGGAAGAAAAAAAAAACCTAAACCGATTTAGGTAAACAGGAGGAGGCAAAAGATTATGCCACAAATAAAAAAACTACACATTCGGCTAAGAGATCTATCAGTCTCTGCTGTCCGCAATCTTTGGCGTCTAGTACGCCCTGTTACTACATTATACGAATTCGGCGTGCCAAATAACGGGGATCCCAATTCCCCCAAGATCCTCCCAGTGACCATTTCTCCAAGCATCCCAATTGTTGGACTCGGTAGCATCACAACCTCTTCATGCCCAGGCAAAGCCACAGGTGAGGGTGCAAGTCGTCGATAACCACCGCCACCCGAGGCGCCTAGGCTGCGATATCTAGGAGTAGGCGGCCTGGGCGGGACCACCTGATCACCCGCCCTAGGACCCTTTTCTTTTGTAACATGATTGGTGGTTATATTGGTTGGTCCGTATAAGGGGACTAGCTCCTTTTCTGATATATCAGTTTTGCATACAGGACACTTGGCGCTTTCTCTTTCGAGGGTCTCGGATGAAGTTTGTTGGCATTGGATCCACCTGTAAATGCAGGGCCAGCAGTAGAGGTGGCCACAGAGTGTCACCACCGGATCTTGGACCGCGTCGAGGCAGATGTTACATTCAAAGTTGCCCGAATCGTGAACTCCATTACCCATCGATCAGGTCTTTTTTTTACTTTTTTTTTTTTAGTTAATGGTGTTTTGTGCTTGAACCTGTAACTAGTGAATGGATTGTGGTTGAATGGTTGCAGAGTGTGTTCGATCTTATATATCTACATATATATATATATATATATATATATATATATATATATATATATATAGTGAAGTTGACATAACAAATAGAGATCAGAAAGTAGTCTACTTGGTCCTCATGGGAACATAATAATATCTTTTCGAAACATCCAAAAAACATTTCCATTTCTGTTCTAAAACATCGTCAACATCTTAAAACATTATGTTCTCTACACGTTTTTTTATAATAATTAACTAAAATAAAATATACTCGTGATTTGTTCACACTGATTAAACACGCGGAAAGAAGTGAAAAGGACTAAAAACAGATGTTTCAGTATTCGAAAATAATCACTAAATAGAAAATCTCTATCATTATATCTTGTAAAGTTTACATTTGGAAATTTTTATATATGAGTATTAAATATAAAGATAACAAAATCATTAAATCTATACCATGACATTATTACTTTGAAAACTCCCTCAAAAAAATCCGAAGCTAATGACAGCCATAATGGGTTAAGAGATTAGAATTTTTGTACGAGTTTGAGTGAATGACAATGTTTAATGTATGTTTATCTTTACAAATTACACGTATCCACATCAAGCATATGATTAAATATACGGCTGTGATTAATATGAACTAGCGGATTTAAGTACTCTTTCATAAATTTTACCAAGTTAGTTATAATTAAACTATGTTTTGTTTTAAATATTACATACACTCGTATTGGAACAAAGCAGGTCTATTTTTAAAAGGTGTGTAAGGTGAACGACTGTGCAGGACTCGTATTTCATAATCTATTTTTCTTCCATTAGGTACTATAGAATGACAAACATACATAATAAAGGGTTATAAACATGTTAATAATTATATGTTATAGAGTGTGGGTCCAATAAGTCAAACAAGAATATTATAATCAGATGTTCTGGGGACTATTTCTTAGTACTTACACAGGATACTCCAAATTTTGAAAACGGCCTTGAAATAGATCGAGTCAATATATTTTTTTTAATCTCGTTAAAATATAGCTATAACTTTGAGCCATAACGTTTGGGAAGATTATAAATTAGGAAAATTCTTAAAATGTCCGTTTGAACACTTTAGTTCCCCAAAACATCCTTTTCACTTGCATATTGACAAGAATATCCTCACTTTATTTAGATTGTGCCCCATATACATGTTTCCTTTTAGATGTAATCAAGTACGTATCTTTTTATTATCCAAATAGATAGTTAACAAAATTTTTCAATCATTATCATATTCGTTGCAGTTCGGTTAATTCCTACATAAAAAAATAATATAGGACTACAATGTTTGGTTAAACGCTTATGCCTTAACCAAACCACTAGTTAATTGTTTTGGCTTGGTTAGTTTGATTCGGTGAAGTATATCGGTTATGGTTTCGTTAAGTCGGTCATTCAAATGTATATAGAGTCATTTAAACTTTAAATAGAGTCGTTCGAACATAAAGACGACGTTCAAGCTTTAAATAGGGTCTTTCGACCGTGTTTAAGTTCGATCGAACTTTTGTAAACTAGTTCTGTCGACTTTAACATACGTTTGCTCAAACTTAATATAGGTTTGGCGGAACTTGTATTAGTTTAGTCAAACATTAAATAGATTCGTTCGACTGTAATTGAACATGTGAACAAATCATATTCGTTAAATAAAAGTTCGAGTAACTCTATTTAAGGAGCGAAGATGTCCCTTGCATGAGTATATATATACTTGGGTATGTCTTATCAAAGAGAAAAATTTTTATAAAAAGATCTTGAGCAAAAGCATTTTAAAAAGTTTCTCTTAGTAAATTTAAAACTTATAGTTCAAACACCAAAATAATAATAATTAAATATTTCTCGATTTACGTTGGTGTCTTACGAAAAAATGGGTCAAAGTGATATACTTAATACTCTATCCAAGGTAGCAGTCGCTGCCACCACCCTTCACCGCCCTTGGACGCCCATGGCATGGGCTGTGTTGGGGCATTCCACCGGTGGCCCGTCCCCACTTTTTTGTATTATTTTTTAATGTGCAATGGTAATTTGGTTTTATTTTTTTTTCAAATATAACGACTACTTTGCCTTTACATTTATTTTAACAGCTAGTTGTAACGGCAAATTTTTTCCCACACCTACACTTAACACTTCACCATTTTTAAACTTCTCACTCCACTCAAATTTCTATACTTTCTCTTAATCTAACCTCCATCCACACATTCAAACAACTCTTAACGAATCCAAGAGCTCCATTTTCTTTTAATAATTTGCTCAATGATAATCTTCAAGTGAAGAGGCAATACCCATAGTGGTTAGAATTTTTAGGATCGTGTATTGAATGAAATACTAACTGATTAACGTGTATACTGAATCAAATAGTGCGGAATCCTATTTGATTGGTGATCCAATCAGTGAGAACGCACATAGAAACAATTATCTATTGCATCTAAATGTTAAGAACGATTAGGAATCGATCTACTGCGATCTATGAACTTGAAACAGGTTCTTAAAGGTCTCTGAACGGCTAGGGTACGTCTGTAGTCGAAGTGTATTCAATGCTACAGTTTTTCCACGAATTAGGTGGTATTTATAGGTTAGGGTTGCTCATTTGGGCGACTGAACCATTAGCATGGTTCAGTCGTGCGATTGAGCCATGCGGTTGATCCATTCGCACGGCTGAGTGTTCAGTCGTGCGACTGAGTCAATCTCATGTTACAATCATACGACTGATCCAGTCTCCTGGTTCGGTCGTGCGATTGAGTCATTCGCATGAAGTTGTTCATGCGTATGGTCCATTAGCATGGGCCATTCGCATGATAACTTCATATTACTAAGTTTGAATGTATTCATTATCATTACATTATTTATATTTGTTCAAACAACCACAAACCTATATAATCAATTTGATAATCGTTAAACAACTCATTAATGAAATATTAAACATTATAAACACAACCAAACATTTGCATTTCATTAAGTACCCAACTATTACGTAAGTGTAAGACAATAAAGACATATTACATTAAGATCAGAATCAAGGTACACATGTATCAACAAACTCCCCCCTTGGACCTAGATTCATATATTGTCTTACCTTCTTCATAACCTCTTTATACTTCTTGTACTTCTCCTCTCTTATGACTCCTGCATGTATTTCGAATACAAAGAAGAGCCGTATCATATTTTGGAATTGGAGGGCTTGTACAATATCCTGCGTGTCATAGAACAGTGGCCGCTTGTATAGAGTGTAGATATCTTCAGCTGACAAGTTGGTAAGCCACATCGGGTCAAATACCCTGATAGTATCCATTCTGCCCTCTTTGTTCAGAACTATGACCGCCTCCCTTGTTCTCCAATCATAGTACCACCACTTAAAGTGTGGAGTGAAGTCCTGTGGCATTTCCCTAAGAGGGATTCTTGACATTGTGTGTAGAGGACTCCACTTCAGCACTATCTTTGGCTTTCCAGTTATGAGATCAACTTCAGACCGTTTGATTTACCTCATAGGTTGTTGAGGTTTGAAGTTGACCCACCTGGTGTGGTACTTTTCTTCAATGCAGCCTCAACCCAGCCTGACATCTTTCTCGGGTCAGCGTATAACAGCTTCAGTTTAGCCAGTTGGTTGAGCTCAAAACCAGGTAGAGACTTTAGATCATCAAAATGGGCCCACACGATAATCTTGCCTCACACCTTGTGATGTTTCTTCACTTTGTAGAGCTTGGTATAGACATTCAGTTTAGGAGCAACGCGTTGGGCTCAGATCTCCTCAAAACATGCAGCCCATTCAGCCTTTCTGATATCAACATCGGTGTTTATGGCTTGGGCTTGTTCTTCAATCTTCTCGGACTCTTGCTCCATCTTATCTAACTTCCCAAATGTATCATTGACCAGGGAATCACCCAGATTGGGGACCACATTTCCCTCTTTGTCGGCATATTCTGGATAGTGCTCTACAGTGACGTCCTCGATCTCTATCTCATCAATGTCGTTCAGCTCGTCGTCACTGGTTTCTTCAAAAGTTGGAGCGTCCTTGACAATCTCATCGGGATTGAGCTTGAACATTTCTGCTAGTTGCTTATCAGTAAGATCATGAATTATTTTCCCCTTCTTCAGGGGTGTAACTCACCGATCTCCCGACAATCCCTTGCAGGTCAATAATCATGGTTAGTTGAGTATTGACCTGCTAAAAGGGGAGCAACGTCGTATTCGTCCCTCTGAAAATTTGGATCTGCTTGATTTAGACATGTAACACAACAATCATTAGTTAATAATCAAAACAAAAACACATTAAGCAAAATATAAACATTATATACATTAATTTGATATAATATTCAGTTACACATGATTTTAAATAACATAAACAACTAGACATTACTCTTATCTTGTATCATGTGCTCCTCTACTGACGGGGCCGATGTGGAGGCACCTTGGTCGTGATCTTTCTTTGTCCTCATTTAACTTGCAGATGTGGCACCCACAACAGATGTATCATCATCATCATCGACATCATCATCAGCATCATCACCAGCATCAGTCTCATCCCCTTGATCATGACCATCATCATCATCATCATCATTGTCATCATCATCACCATCATCTCCATCTCCCTCTCTGGTCTTTAGTGGCTCCTCCTTTGATCCTTTGAGCCTCAGCAAGATGGTCTTGTTGGTAGTATCCAACTCCTCTATCCTTTTGGCTGAGTGGACATGTTGCTCTTGGAGTTGGGACAACTCTGAGCTCTATGCAACAATCTGCTAGGCCTGCTGCTTAACCAGTTGAGCCTGCTGAGATATCTGCTAAGATTGTGTAGTAGTAAGATCTACTAGCTGACGAATCTGGATAGTCTTCTCATCATCGGCTGCTAACAGCCTCAGTACCATGCGGTTCAGTGCTAAGAGTTGTTGCTCTACCCCACTGGGAGGTAGAGGGGATCTAGATACAAAGGAAGTGAAAGATGACGGTCCTGCTGGGTGGCTAGTGGTGGTGGTGGTGGTAGTATTGAAGATTGGGGGTGGTATAGATGAAGGTGGTGGTGGATGAGTGAAGATTGGGGGTGGTATAGATGAAG
>BJCM01079593.1:0-21916 GCA_018326385.1 Flaveria bidentis
AACCCAAAAGAATCGACTCTTTGAATGGGGACCCGAGCAAGAAGAGGCTTTCGAGACGTTGAAACGCAACTTGTGTAACGCTCCTATTCTCTATGGGAAAGATGACTTTACCGTGTATTGCAATGCTTCTAATCAAGGTCTTGGTTGTGTTCTCATGCAACGAGGCAAAGTCATAGCATACGCGTCGAGGCAATTGAAGGTTCATGAAGTGAACTACACAACTCATGATCTTGAACTTGGCGCCGTGGTTTTCGCATTGAAGATTTGGCGACACTACCTTAATGGGACGCAATGCATAGTCTACACGGATCATAAGAGCCTCCAACACGTGTTCAACCAAAAGGATCTCAACATGAGACAAAGAAAATGGATTGAGTTGATTAGCGACTACGACTGTGACATTCGCTATCACCCTGGAAAGGCAAATGTTGTAGCCGACGCGCTGAGTCGCAAGGTCCACAACAAGACTGTCTCGCTCCAAGAAATTCGAGATCGAAGGAAACCAGTTCAACCAGTTGGACTAGATGAACTGGTCGGACCGGATAAATTATAACTATTTTTTTATAAATATATGTAAAAATTACAAAAAAAATAAAAAAAATTATATGAATAACTGGTCGGATTCCCGGTCCGACCGCCGGTTTGACCGGTTCAACCGGTCTGACCACTGGTTCAACGTTAAAACAGTTTTAAACACCGACCGGACCGGATTGTAGTCCGGTTCCCGATCCAGCCGGTTGGATCGGCCGGTCTAGTTTTCAAAACTATGCTTTAAACGGCATTTTAACTTCTATAGAAAAAAATAAAAGATTTTTCTGTTTCTAAAATTCAGATAATTCTCTGTTTAGATGTGATTTCAAGTGAGTTTTTAAAGTGTAGTAATCATTACTAGTGTGTTATTGCTATTTCAAGTTTTTTTTCTATCACATTTAACTTCCATGAAGAACAAAAAAATATATCTATTTTCATATGCAAAGTCTTTAATTATACAAGTTTCTGACATTACCAAAGTGTTACTTACACATGAAATTATAACTTTATTTGTTAACATGCGATTACGAAACGTAATCATATGAAAACACATATGATTATAACTTTATTCGTTAACTTTAATTATAACTTATGCCACGAATTGATTTATATACGTTATTCACTTACAAAAATATCATTTTTTTCACATGTGAAAAGTCATCCATCATATTAAGTTTTTGAACATGTGTGAATTTTATTTGTTTAGATACTATACATTCTGTGCACATATTATCCATATTTTATACCATTTTTTCACTTAAAATATAACTTCAAACACCTAAAGTAATCCATTTGGAACCCTATTTCATTGTTAGTTTATAATCTACGAGAAAACATACCCAAAACACAATTACTTGAGATATCATACAACTTTAAACATCACCACATTATTTGGGAAATCAAACAGAAAAATAAAACCGTTTCATTACTTTAGTAAGACCAATTATAGAAAAAAGAATATGTGTAATTACTTTTGTAAAACAAATTCACTAGAACATTGCGAACATTATCCAACCTTGGACGTAATATACAAATAAGCACACTCCATTTTTATCGATCATTTGATGGTTCAAGAAAACGTGAAGAATCATTATAACATAATCTCGTAAACAAGAACAAAAACTATCACCAAATTGGGAAAATAAACCTAACAAAGGAAGAAATGGCAAAACAATCACACATGGGTATAGACAAATATCGCCTTCATGAAGCTTTCTTCGTTGTTTTCTTTTCAAAAAAGGGGCAATGTAGACACGATCGATTATGTGTATACAAGTGTAGATTTAAAAATAGAAGTAACTGATTATATATGTCCATCACAGGTAATAAAACCAATGAACAACCTCGGTTAAAGCTTTTTAACTTTTATATTGTGGAGGTGGAGTTAGGCGATACACAAGGGAGGAGGACTAACATCAAAAAACCAAGTAAAAAAATGAAACTAGGTTTTCAATTGATGGAACACAAATAAGTGATAAACCCTTCCTCGTGTTAATCTAATCACATCTCTCTCTCTATTTCCGGCTTAGCCTATCGCTCAATTGATTTGATGGTAATTTTTTTAATAAATAACATTTAAAAATAATAATATGAAGGTTAAATCAGGATTTTGTAATGAACTTCAATGTTTTACTAAGGAGTTGTTTGTTTCAGCCTTTTAATGGTTGAAATATTTATATGATTCAGTACTTAATGGTTTAAATTATTTGTTTAGTGAGCAAATATCTGAATAGTTTAGATATTTGTCTCTGAATGATTAAACATTATATTAATATTAAATGGTTAATATCTCTTATCTGAATTTATCAGACATTTAACTTTAAATAGTTAAGCGATATACTAATTCTTAATGGTTTAGACCTTTTAGTGGTTCAGCACTAAATGATTCAGATCTTTTATTAATTCAACACTTAATTATTCAAGAATTGTCAAACAACCCCTAAGATAATTTGATATGATTTTTGTCCTTAAAATATTTGTTTTAGTGAAATTGGCATATATATGATGCATAATAATGCATGAGTATGATGCAAAAAATTTTAATAATAATAATGCATGAAATTGACATTTTTGTCCTTAAAATGTGTAATGTCGGGCATATAATTCATCCGTCAAAAAATACATGTATCTCATACAAGTTTACTAGAGTTTGAAAATAGGATATATGTCCTAGAAAACATATTTAGAGAAAAATTCTATAAGAATTAAGTAATTTTCCAGTGAACAAAGAAATTGTGAAGTATTAAAAGCAACAACAAGTGTTCTTCCGAAGCTTAACATCTTTCTTTCGAATCTTGGTTGATATCTTCTAAAGGTTACGTTTGCTTCGGAAGGGATTTGAGGTTTACTTTGGAAATCTTCCGAAGGGTTATTTCTGTTCGAAAGAAATAGTGTAGGATCCTTACTGTAAATCCTCAATATTTATTGAGTGTATCTGTTATAGTTAGTTAATCACTATAAATAGGGATTTGATGTAATTGGTGGAGGATAATCACCGAAAAGAACTGAATCATCTATAAACTCTTGTTCACGAAAATCTTGATAGTATTTTTTCTTGTTTCATCTTTGTATTGTATTTTTGAAATCCCATGTTCTTATTCTCAATTGGTTTAACAATTGGTATTAGAGCCTGGTTAGAGGCTCGATTGAGAATCAAGGTTCATTCAAAGATCGATTAGCGGCAACGATGGGGTCAACAAAGTTCGAGGTTGAGAAATTCGACGGGAAGAATGACTTTGGGTTATGGCGATTGAAGATGAAGGCATTAATTGTTCATTAACGAGTGGTTGATGCCTTGGCCGGAGAATCCAAGTTTTCGAATACCATGTCGGACAAGGAGAATAAGGAGATGCTTGAATAGGCACACAATTCAATCATCTTGAACTTGGCGGATCGGGTACTAAGAGAAGTATCGAAGGAGACGTTAGCTGCAGGGGTCTGGTTGAAATTGGAAAGATTGTACATGACAAAGTCTCTTGCGAACAGGTTGTATCTCAAGAAAAAAAACGTTTGTACACGTTCCAAATGGCGCCTGGGAAGTCAATTGAAGATCATACTAATGAATTCAATAAGTTGGTGTTAGATCTTAAGAATATTGAAGTTGAATTGGATGATGAAGACCAAGCAATCATATTCTTGACATCTCTTCCATCATCCTATGAGCACTTCGTAGATATGTTAATGTATGGTAGAGATACACTTACCATAAAAGAAGTGTTGGCAGCTCTCAATTCAAAGGAATGAAGAAGAGAACTGATTTTAAGGAAGATGCTGGAGAGGGCTTGGTGGTCAGGGGAATATTTGAACAAAGAAGCTTCAAGCAGAGAAGTGTCTCAAAGTCAAGGTCCAAGTTTAAGAGGAGGTGTTATGTGTGTGGGTCAAAAAATCACTTCAAGAAAGATTGTCTTGACTTGAAAAGAAATAAGGGTGAATCAAGTGGGTCAAAGTCTCTTTCAGGACATAATACACAAGAGGACTCATCTGATGGGTATGAAAGTGCAGATGTGTTGGCTGTCACTATAAGTGGCAAAGAGAATGAGTAGGTGATGGATTTAGGATGTTCATTTCATATGACATCGATGAAGGAGTTCTTTAAAGATATGTAGTTTGAAGATCTTGGATCAGTGAAGCTAGGGGATGATAGACTTTGTAAGATTATGGGTCATGGTGTAGTGACTCTGAAGATGAAGAATGGCATAGAAGTTGATCTTCATAATTTAAGATATATCCCTAGTCTTAAAAGAAGTTTGTTGTCTTTAGGGTTGTTGGAGAGTTTTGGTTACCATGTTAGTCCCAGAGATGGTAAGACTAAGGTGGTTAAGGGATCAATGGTAGTATTGTTCGGTAGTAGAAAGGATAATAATATCTATTTACTAGATAGTGTTGGAGTAATAGAGTCTCAGGTGGCAACTGCCTTAAGTGATAGTAGTTATAAGGTCATGTTATAGCACACGAGGCTTGGTCATATCAGTCATCAAGGACTGGTGGAGTTACAGAAGCAACATGTGATGATTGAGTTGAAGAATTATGATTTTGGTTTTTGTGAAACTTATATTCTTGGTAAACATAAGAGGGTAAAGTTTACAAGGGCTAAGCATATCATAAGTGGGTTGTTAGACTACATTCATTCTGATTTATGGGTCCTACTAAGGTTGATTCTTTAGGTGGAGCCAGATACTTTATGACATTAATTGATGATTTTTCAAAGAGAGTTTGGGTGGTTATCTTAAAGAATAAGAGTGATACCTTTAATAAGTTCAAGGAATGGAAAGTCCTTATGGAAACTCAAACTGAAAGAAAAGTCAAGAAAATAAGAACAAGCAATGGGTTGGAGTTCTGCAATCATGTGTTTAATCAGTATTGTAAGACTTATGGTATTACAAGACATAGAACTATGCCTGGGAATCCACAACATAATGGTTTGGCTGAAAGGGTGAATATAACTTTGCTTGAAAAGGTGAGGTGCATGTTGGCTAGTTCTGGTTTACCCAAAGATGTTTTAGGCTGAAGCTGTTACAACTGCATCTTACTTAGTCAATAGGTCTCTATCAGCTGCATTAGACATGAAGACGCCTATGGAGGCATGGTCAGGTAGAAAAAATGGCTATGGGGAACTTAAGGTGTTTGGTTCTTAGGGTTATTCCCATATTAGCCTAGGGAAGTTGGAACCTAGGGCCTACAAATGTGTTTTTCTAGGATACCCTAAGGGTGTGAAAGGGTATAGGTTGTGGAGACTAGATGGGGGTAGACCTAGGGTGATAGTGAGCAGAGATGTGATTTTTCAAGCGGATGTTGTGTATAGAGACATTTAAGGAAAATGGAATTCAGAAGTTAAAGCTCAGAGTAGGGTTCAGGTTGAGGTAGAGCAGCAGGGTGTAAATGATAAAGGTATTGATCATGGCACTTCTAATAGCCAGGGAGATGGTATAGATGATTACCAGTTGGCTAGGGACAGACAGAGGAGACAAGTGATACCTCCACTCAGGTATAATGAGGGGAGTGATTTGTCTGCATTGGCCTTTATTACTGCGGAAGAAGAAAGCATCTATGAATTGTTGTCATACTCTAAGGCAATTTCTGTGAAAGAGAGCTCAAAATGGTGTAAGGCCATGGAGGAAGAGATGGAAACTCTTTATAAGAATGGCACATGGGAGCTGGTTGATAAACCTGAGGGTCACAAGCCTGTGTCATGTAAGTAGCTGTTTAAACTAAAAGATGAGATTTCTAATATAAAACCTCCTTGGTACAAGGCTAGACTAGTAGCTAAGGGGTTTACACAGAATCCAGGGGTGGATTACAATGAGATATCACCTGTGATGAAACATTCATCTATATGTTGTCATTGACTGCTTCTATGGATATGGAGCTATATCAGTTGGATGTAAAAACTGCTTTTCTTTACCTGGTAAGCTAGATGAAACTATCTATATGAAGCAACCGGATGGGTTTGAGTTTGGTGGCAGGATGATAAGGTATGTCTCCTTAGGAAGTCTTTGTATGGGCTGAAACAATCCCCTAGATAGTGGTATGAAAGTTTTGATGAATATATGGTGTCTAATGGGTTCATTCGGAGCAGCTATGATAGTTGTGTCTATTTTAAAGAATACAATATAAACAAATTTGTGTTTTTGTTACTATATGTTGATGACATGTTGGTGGCTTGTCCTGATTTGAAAGAAGTTGAAGCTACTAAGAAGATGTTGATGTCAGAATTTAAGATGAAAGATCTTGGTGAAACCAAGAAGATATTGGGCATGGAGATCAAAAGAAATAGAAAGCATAGGTTGTTAAAGTTGTCTCAAAGGTCTTACTTGGAAAAGGTACTAAGTAACTATAGGATGAATGAGGTGAAGTCAGTAACTGTTCCTATAGGTGCTCATATTAAACTATCAAGTTCTGATTAACCTATATCAGATGCTGAAGTTAGATATATGGAGAAAGTACCTTATGCCAATGTTGTTGGAAGCTTAATGTACTTAATGGCATGTGCAAGGCCGGATATTGGGTATGCTATAAGTTTAGTCAGTAGGTATTTGTCAAATCCGGGTAAAGCTCATTGGGTGGTTGTGAAATGGATCTTGAGGTATCTCAAGGGTACTAAACACTATGGCTTAGTGTTTAGGCATCATGAACATGAGAAGAGTGACAGGATTGTTGGTTATGTTGTTTCTGATTTTGCCAATGACCTAGATAGGGGTAGATCTATTACAGGGTATGCATTTCAAGTGTTGGGTAACTTGGTTAGTTGGAAAGCTCAGTTGCAACATGTAGTGGCATTATCTACAACAGAGGCTGAGTACATAGCATTGACTAAGGGAGTCAAGGAAGCTATGTGGTTGCATAATTTATTGTCTGAGTTAGAGATCAAGGTTGCAGACTCAGTGGTGTATTGTGATAGCCAGGGTGCAGTCTAGTTGTCAAAGAATTTTATGTTTCATGAGAGAAGAAAGCATATTAATATGAAGTTACACTTCATAAGGGATGTGGTGAATGGTGGGAAGGTGAAAATGGAAAGTGTGTAAGGCCCCGTTCCCGGGACGCTTACAGATGGTCAATCATCGCACATAAAACATACAAATACATTTAACTTTCATAAAACCTCGCAACGGAATTATCAAAATTGACATCTCATTTCATTATAAAAGCTTTTGCAAAACAATACATCGTTATCAAGTTACAAAATACATGTTGCATTACATCACAAAAGCATTATAAATATGGATGCCATCCAAAAGAGCTGAGTAGCCGCCTCGTGCCATCCTCAGCAACCATTACCTGCCAACTGAAAACACATAAAAGTCAACGTTGCTGAGTGAGTTCTAGTTTTATAATAAAGCACACTTTTCTTTCATTAGAATCGTTCTTTACTTTCATGCGATCATACATTATACGTACACATAGATAATAAAATTATTATCTTCATCGTTCATTCGTTCATACTTTTATTCGTACGTTCATTACTTTCGATGACATGTACATTACCCCGAACATTGTGCACAAAGCGGGTAACTGGGCCTGAGGTCTTTCATAGACCTCAAACATTGAGCACAGAGCTGATTCCAGTACCTAGGGCAAGTACATTCACCACTTATCTTTTCTCTTTCATTCCGTATCAATGCCATATGCTATACCCCAAACAATGTGCACGAAGCGGGTAACTGGGCCTGAGGTCTTTCATAGACCTCGAACATTGTGCACGAAGCTGACTCCAGCACCTAGGGCAAGCGGCAAGGATCCCATACATATGGTCAATCACAAAGATTGGACCCCAGTGTGCATCCTTTCGGGGTAGCTAACCGCACACCGTTGAGCTAACACCCTTCATTGGGTGTGCACCTTTATACATTTGCTTGCAAGCCTTCTTACATTCATTCGTTCATTAATGCATGCATTCATTCATCATGATCCTCTTTTCATTATCTTCCAATTTACGTTACATAATACTTCCATTTCATTCATTAACATAACACGTAAAGCCACGGGAAAGATAAACATACATTATAATAAGGAACATCAACATACACAATCAATATCATCATACAGGGCATCATACATACATAACATACATCATGCATAATCATACAACACCATACATCATCATCATGCCTAACATAACGTCTATGCCCTCAAAAGTCAACTTATATAAACTCCCGAGAACCTACCATGTCAAAACTTACATCTGCACTTTCTCTTGAAAGTCAGTAAATACACTACGTTTTCCTCGGGTACACCAACCCTACTTGGGCGTATGGCACCCTTCAGTCGTATGGCCTCCCAGGCGATTGAACATCATGCGAATGGATAATATTCGAATGAACACCCATGCGAATGGACCAAATGCGGATGAACACTCGTGCGAATGGACCTAATGCGGATGGAACTAGGCGTATGGACCTCAGTCGCATGACTCCCCATGCAAATGACCCTCATTCGCACGACTGGCATGCGTATGGGCTCCAGTTGCATGACTCACATGCGAATGAACCTCAATCGCACGACTGGCATGCGTATGGACCTCAATCGCATCTCTTTCGGCCGTATGACCTCCAGTCGCATGTCATTCGGTCGCATAGCCCTAACTGATGCAGAATGCAGTTCATCCCGAACCCAATCTGCCATTTTCGACCTCCAAGCTCTTCCAAACCTCTTCTAAGCCCAAATAAACCATCCTAAACCTTAGGAATGCATACCAGAACCCCATCCAAGCATACACAAGCCCGAAATCAAACACCACTCGCATCACACACAAACACATACACACGGGTCAAACACACACATTTCAAAAACGGGTTTCACTATGTGTTCCAGCTCTAAATCAGTTGAAAACATGTAAAAGAAGGATCCTAGAACTCACACAAACAACACCGTCGAGTAGAGCTTCGATTCAACCCTCTACACTTCAACTTTCACGCTCGAATCCACACGAACCAAGCTTTTCTCTCTTTTTCTCCCTTTTTCTCCCTTTTCTCCTTCTCTCCTCTCTTTGGTTGAGGATTTTGCAATTGTGAGGAGGGTGTGGGCTGCCCTCCCCTCTTATTCCTCTACTCATCCAATCTTTCTCCCGTTTTGGCGAGTTTGGTCCCCCCACTTTGACCTTTATTTCTTTTTCTTTTATCGTCGGGTTCAAAGAAAATATCCGGGTGTTACAAAGTGTGTCTACTTTGGAGAATCCAACGGATGTGTTTATAAAGTCTTTACCTAGTATGAAGTTGAATTTTTGCTTGGATTCATTGGGAGTTGGTTAAAATATTGTTTTGGATTTTAAGGTGGAGATTCTGAAGTATTAAAAGCCAAAACAAGTGTTCTTCCGAAGTTGGGTTGATATCTTCCGAAGGTTATATTTGCTTCGGAAGGGATTTGAGGTATACTTTGGATATCTTCCGAAGGAAAACTTCTAAAGGGTTATTTTTGGTCGGAAGAAATAGTGTAGGGTCCTCAGTGTAAATTCGTAATATTTGTTGAGTGTGTATGTTATAGTTAGTTAATCACTATAAATATGGATTTGATGTAATCGGTGGGGGATAACTAATCACCAAAAAGAACTGAATCATATGTAAACTCTTGTTCACGAAATTCTTGATAGTATTATTTCTTGTATCATCTTTGTATTGTATTTTTGAAATTCCATGTTCTTATACTCAATTGATTTAACAAAAATGAATCACGTTCATCACTGCCGACCCTGAGGAGGGGCGGGATGGACTCCCGTCTAAGGCTCACTCCCTCAGGGGACACAATTTTTTAAATTTATGTTATATATATAATTATAAAAAAATAATTATAAGGTATAATACAATTAAAAACTTAACCCAATTATGTTTTAAATCAAATATAATTTTTTGATCCCATTTTACTAAACCCAATTACTCAACTAATAGTCCACTAAAATATTTAAATATGATTGTATTTAAAACCCCAAAAACTAATTTAAAATGCACTCAAGTTTGAAGATAGATCGGATATTGATGCTAGATAGATCGGATATTGATGCTGATGAACTTTATATGGAGTTGACGTTATTTAACACATCACAAACCAGTGAATTTAGCAACCCTTCTGATGTTTTGAAGCATTTAAAAGAACTTGATTATTTTCCCAATGTAAGCATTGCATATAGAATATTGTTGACTATTCCAGTGATGGTGGCATCTATAAAAAGAGTTTTTCAAAGTTGAAATTATTAAAATCTTACCTACAATCTACGATTTCCCAATAAAGACTTAGCGGATTAGCGATGATAGCTATCGAAAGTGAAATATTAGAGATTATAAACTACGAAGATGTTATAAACCAATTTGCTATCAATAATGCTAGGAGCGCTTCATGAGTTATTGGCTAACTATTACGGTATGTCATTGTAATATAATGATATTGTTATGTTTATTGCTAAAACATCTGCTTTCATTTAAAAAATTTAGTTTATATAATTTAAATCGTTAGGACCCAGGGGCCTTTTTTTCGGCTCGTCCAGGGCATTAAAATTTTCAGGACCGACCCTGACTCTCATATTCACTTTGCAACTTTTGTATCCAATTGTCTATTTTCATCTTCACTTCTGAAAAATGGCAAACCGACAAAACAACAACTTTACTTTGAAAACCATACCTGAAGACGTGCCAAAAAACCTCTGGTGACGGTTAAAAGTCCAAACCCGTTGATTGTTGAAGCTCGATCCAAACACTCTAGCGGTGGTTGAACCTCCAAACATGCTAGTTGCTGAAGCTCCAAACTCTCCGAAGATGATATGTTAGCGTGATGATGATGGATACGACTGAAACTAGGCTTTTGATCAAGCCTTTAACCTTCAACCCCGCTTATGCCAGAAAACAAACACCAATATGAAGAGAAGTATGCATTAGAAGGCGAACAATGAGCTGAAGAGGAGTATGTTTCAGATGATCCATAGGAAGCCAATGACGATACATATGATCATTGTACGTGGCGTCATGAACCTGGGAAAATCAGTGCCATATGGGTTCACATTACTCATTTAATTCAATGTCGTAGTTATGTTTTAGTTATATTTTTTTATGTAAAATAAGAGTTGGTTTGATTGTGAATATATAGAAAAAGTTGAAAAACAACATTTTTTGTTAATTAGAATATATGCGGACATTTAAATCTCACTGCAATGGTGCAATATAAATCAGTGAATTGAAAACACCAACCAAGACAATGGAGGTGATATTTCGGATTTATCGGTACTAAAAATCATACAACTAACATAAATATAAGGTAAGATTCAAATTCCTTAAAAAGGATAAGAAATAAAGAGATGATAACATGTGGTATTTTAGGAAAAATAGAGCGATGATGTTATGGTCTTTATTATTTTCCATCTTAATTTGTATAAGCTTCTATTATATATTCCGGTTCTATTATAAAATTTGTAGAGTACCAATTGTACCCCCAATATATTCCGGTTCATCAATTCAAATTTTCAGATTATTAAATCATAACTATTATATGTGCATGAGTTTGATCAAAATCATTTACGAGTAGCTTACACGATGGCATTTTTTTTAACACATCGTATGGTTTTACATTAAGTCAACGCAAAGCGTGTTGTTTTACATTAAAACAATATAAAGTATGGTGTTTTACATTAAATCAGCACAAAACGTGATGTTTAACATTAAATCAGCACAAAGCGTTGTTTACATTAAATCAACACAAAACGTGTTGTTTTACATTAAATCAGCACAAAGCGTGTTGCTTTATATTAAATCAGCACATAGCGTTCTGTTTTATAGTACATGTTTTAAGTCAAATCAACACAAATTGTATCATTTTATGTTATATAATCACATAAAGTATTGTTTTAGAATATAACACATAACATGGTGTATTATCTTAACTTGTTATTGTATTATAAACAACACATAAATGTATGTGGTTTATATGTTGTTCTAACTTAACAACAAAAACATAAGATGTGATATCTTAGCGTAAAACAACGCATAAAATGTTTTTGTATTTGTGAACAACACAGAATAACACCGTCTTATCGTAAAACAACACAATTTTATGACAATTTTATGTGATGTATTAATATAAAACAACACACAATGTGTTGTTTTACTCTAAAATAACACAAAACTTGTTGTCTTATCGTAAAACTACACAGAAGTTTGTCTTAGCGTAAAAAACACATCATGTTGTGTTAAATTGTAAAACAACAAAATTTCATAACACACTTGTTTTTGTGTTTAAAAAAATATAGCAATACTATACTCAAATTAAATAGAAAGTGACACTTGATTTTATGGTGCAATGTATTTTAAAATATAATGTCGTATAAAAAAGTTGCAAACCTTTAAGTAAAGTGGGGGATTTTAAAAAAGTCAACAAAAATGATTTTTCCTATTATACCCTTAGTATCACTTTTTTCTCGAAAAATAATCTAAATAATTGATTTATGAAATGAAGGGCTAAAATCATTTATTAGGCTTTTTAGCCGGCTTAAACTTTTTACGAAAATCAATCTTCATAGATATATTAGGAAAAAGGTCACCTATAAAGTCTTCAAAAAAAGTGTAAGAAGAATTAAGATATTAATATGTGTTTTTTTAGTCAAGATTAAGTTGTGATAATGTGCACCTTCTCAAGTACTATCTTTTTTAAACGCTCGTAACTTTTACACACGACATTATTATTTTTTAATTATTTCATTGTAAAAATGTTCATTTTTTTATCTTTAAACCGCATATAGTATTGATATAAAATAACAAAAAAATTATGTTTTTTATAACTCATTTGTGTACTTTCATTAGGACATCGTGTAATCTTCCGAATTGACGAGGATTACACAATTATTGTTTTTTTAAAAACCCAATACATAACACCATGTTCGATATTAGACACGATGGATAACATATATAATGACAAACACTAAAGTCGATAATAAGCAATAAGCACAATGATTTGCTTGATGAGTATTACACAATACACTAGAAAACATTAAAAAAATTATATTTTCAACATTGTGTTTTTTATAAAATTATTATCTTAGAAAAACACAATAGTATACACATAATACAATGATCAGTATTAGATACAATAACATGATATTACATAATGATTTGAAGAATATCACACAATAAGTTGAAATAACATGAAAAAAATAGTTTATTTTCTATGTATCAATTTTATATGTGCTTTAAATATAAAAAAGTGCTTGTTTTTGTGATGTAACTTTTATTTAAAAATAATGTTGCATGTAAAAATTACGAGCATTTAAATAAAATGGTGGAACTTGAAAATATGGCTAAGGCTAAAATATCATTGGTGTATCATTTAAAGTTTCAATTATTTACTATTATGACATCATATTTTCAATCGGTTAAACCAATTTATTCAGTTTGGTTATCCAACCAAACCATTTATCATTTGGATAATCAAACCGAAATAGCTAGCTTTTATATAACCATTATTTGAATCGAAAATCGAATTCACCATTCAAATACAATTAAAAACTGAACCAAAAACTGAATTCACTATTTGATACAGTTTTTCCCGGTTATGAATACAATTGGAATTTGGTTTTTTAAACACCACTACTTACAACTATACCAATGAGGAGGATGTTAGGATTAAGAGAAGAATGTTATCACTCCCTTGCTAATGCTCTCATATTTTAACATAAACTAGGTAATTTCACCAACGCGCGTTACGCATTTGATGATTCGGGCTCAGGACAAGTGTTAAGCTACGACTGTTAACCATAAAAGTAGCCATGTCAAAGAAACCTACAACACCGTTGTGCTGTAGCATCAACCCTGCTAACAAAGTTGCCAAATGCATGTAGCAGAAATTACTAATATTCACCTAACAAAGAAACAATAAAATCACAACCTCCTTAACATAGAAACCAAATGAACCACACCATTAATCACTAATCGAAAGAAAACCCAAAACAATGTACACCGATAGCTTGCCACGTTGTTTCAACACAACACAATAGTGATCAGGCTCAGAAAACAATGTCTCGTTGTAGCTGCAAACTTTCTTTCGATGTGCCAAAACAATGAGCATAACGTGCGTTTGTACATCGCCATCAAACATAAGCTCTGATTCAGGCTCAAATGGCAGCCTCATCATGACAGCTTTCAAACACAACCATTACTAAGCACAAATTCTTTTATATGTTTAAAAAATTTAGATATAAGAATAGCAACAAAAAAAACTATAGGCAACAAACAACTAATCTGGTTATTTGAGGCTCAGATCTCCTCCATGGCTGCAACATAGGTTGCCACGCCAAATGAAGGAGCCACATCACATCTTGTTTTGTAGAGAGAGAACAATAATGCCGGAAAACCAAACCGGTTACAGCAAGTCTCAGGTGAATAAAATCTACCATCATCAACCTCAAATGTGAAATCTCCCAACACCAACGGTCGGCGGTCACAAAAAGGAGGCCACAAAGGGTACAACGGGAAAAGTCCCAAATATGTTGCCAAAAGTCGAGACTTCCGACCAAAGAAACTCCGCACAAACCAACGACTGGATTTAGGGTACGAACAGAGAGGCTTTCAAGACATGCAATAAACCTTGCCTCAACCATGACCTAGCCAACACTGGCGACCACAATTGGCGGCCACAACTGCAAACCCAAAAGCCCTCTGTCGGCACCATCTCACCTCCTTCAATATGTTTCTCTAAAGAAAGCCACCACCGGAACCCTAGAACCCAGACAAGGGAAAATGACAGAGAGAAGGCAACGATAGACGCCAAGGGAGACACCACCGGAAGCCAACACCGCGAGTCAACCTCTCCCGGCACCAATACAAAATCATCATCACGGAGATGAACTTTGTGCCTTTAAAATGCGATGGGGTAGGCGGTTGCACATACAGGTTGTATCCGACGCATAAAGCGGCGACCGTCCACCGTGAGCACCTACCGCAACCCCAAAACCCCAAATTCTTTGTTTGTATCTCTATCCATCTATGAAAATAATAAGCATAATATCCCAAGCAAGCACAAAGTGAAATGCCGAACATAACCCTAAGGACCACAAGTGTAAAGTTTGATAAATCAAATGGTCAAAACCTGAACACCTGAAAGTTAACTGCTTCTTCCGCTTTATTTTTAAACATATAGGATAACTGGTAGATATTAAAAGTTGATAAAACTAATATATAAATATCTCTGAGTTAACCAAGTTGACCAACAAAACTACAGTACTAACCATTGACATTTTCTTTTCTTCTTAAAATAGTCATCACCTCTTGCCAACGTGGCATATTCTTATCCTTACATAGTCATCAACAAGAAGTCACCACCTCGGCATGAATCACAAATCCAATCTCTTTTTTCTTTTAATTTATTAATGAAATGTTCAAACTCTTTAATTCTTTTTACTTTTTTTAGATGTGTCATTTTTATCATGTCAATTCATTACTAAACGCATTCACATAAGGTTTTTTATTTATATTTTTATAATTATAATAAAAATGATTTTTTAATTAAATAAATATTTTTATATTTTTATCATTACTTTTTCTTTTTTCTCTACTAACAACCATTTTTAAGTACATTAAATTTTTTATCAGGGTTGAACAATGATTCTTTAAATATATAAATGAACAGTAATATTTTTTCTCTACTTCACCCATAATTACTTACAACAATTCCTAAAAGCATAGAAAATATACTCACACAAATATAAAAAACACACTGTGAATACTCTTAGTGGATGAACGTAACTATACTTATCCACAATCATTGTCCAACGGTTCACAAACATCTCTTATTATTCTTTGTATGTTTATTGAACATTCGATATGTTTACAGTATTAAATATAGGCATTTAGTTTAGATTAGAAACCAACATGGGTTAAATAAGATTATTAAAATTATCATAAAAAAGTAATTGGTATAAAAACTAATAGGCTAACTTCACTCTTTTCACATTTAAAGTATTATTACCTTTAATATCTTTATTTAATATTTAAACACTTATTTTTGAAAACTTTTTTCTTAGTATCAGTAATATTAATATTATAATTTAATTAGGAGAGAGGCCTAAACAACGATAAGAATGCACTACACGGTGACACTTGTCTCTTTTTTATTTTTTATTCGACATAAAGAATTTTGTATTATTATTTTGTATTATTACTGTTTAGTTTTATAAAAATTTGTTAATATAAATAGTACTATTCCCTATTTTAAAAATTACTAGAATCAGGAACTAATTAATATTTATCTGTTTCTAGTTTTTTTAATTACGTTATTTTTACTTTTTAAAAGTAGTGGGACACACAGGTTAATTAGCGAGATTCACAGATAATTACTTTTTATGGTTTTAGTTCTTTTAATTGTTTTTATTTAACTTTTAACTTTTTCTAATTTTAAAACAAAGGAAGGCAAGATTGCCGATAGATGTCTCACTTACGTGGCAAGGAATATTAATACAATATTTTCTTTTGTTTTTCTTAACTAGACAATAATCTTTGCGTAAATTTCACGATCATGGAGAGAAATTTACCATAGAATCTCGCCAACGTGACATGAGTTCAAAAAATGAATTGATGTTTTCATAAAATCTTGCTCACATAGGAGATTCGAACACGTTACATTACCCTACCGATTCAATCATACTATTATAATAAAAGAGTAACTACTGAAGATACATGTTAACACCACATTCATTCTAATAAAAATATTACTGCTTCTCTCTCATATTAAATAATTACCTTAACTACAAAAATATTATTTAAGTCTTTTTTAAATTAATAATGATTTTCCAATAAATCCTACTACTATAATAAAAGAATAACTATCGAAGACACATGTCAACACGACATTCATTCTCATAAAAATTTCCCGCTTCTCTCTCATATTAAATAATCACCTTAACTACAAAAAAGTTATTTAAGACTTTATAGATTAATAATGTTTTTCCAATAAATTAAAAAATAGATCTTTTTATTGATGTTATTTCTAAAGAAATAAATTTTTATAAAAATAATTTTTTGCTAGAACATCAAACTTATTTAAAATATAAAATATTTTAAATTTAGTGTTTTTAAAAAGTAAATGTTTTATAACAAAAAATAATTAAAAATAAGAGTTATAATAAGGATATTTATAAAAATGTTATTTTTTAAACAAAATGTTTGATTTTTTTGGAAAAAATTATAAAGTTGATATCATTGTTTTATTACTTATAATTTTTATTTTTATGTAATTTAAATCATATATTATTTAATATATTATTTTATAATTAAATAAAATTTTATTATGTTTAATATTATATTTATTTAACTTATATAATACACGGATTTAATAGAGATAGTAATTTGATAAATTTGTTTTTCACGGACTAATCTCAATAAATGATGAATCTCAAGAAAAGATTTTGAAATATAAAGAACACAAAACCATGAAAAAGTCTCCTCCCTGACCCCACACGGTGAAACGGACCACCAGAAAGCAAAAGAGCTATAAATGCATTATATTTGTAGGTCTCTTTTACTCTTTGATTTCATTCATCAATACACTTAACGCTAAGAAACCCCGTGAAACCTCAAAACCTCTTCTGCATCTTTCAATCATCACATATAATCAAGAAAGTAGAAACCCTCTTTAGCTACTGATTCAAGAATGGATTTCTACGCACACCCATCTCGTAATTTCCCTTCATCTTCACGAAATTCGTCGTTTTCGTTTGAAAATTTGATTCTAAAAGTCAAAGATTTCTTCAGCTCGGCATTTTCCGCCATTGTTGGGCACGTCTTCTCTGCGATTTTCACCTTCTTCTTCGCATTCGGTGTGTTTTCTTCTCCATTCCTGTAGATTATGATCGAGTTTCTTCGTTTGTTGTTGATAATTTAAGTTTTCTGATGCGGGTGCTTTTCGTGTATTCGAATTGGGGATATCTAGGTTTTCTTGTTGAGTTCCCAATTTCATGGGTTCTTGATCGTGAAGTTGTTAATTGGGGTTCCCATGTAGAAACATTAAGTAACATGGGATTACTAAATCAATTACGACTATTGATCATCTTTTTGGCTCTTGATTGAAGTTGATTGTTGGTGTTTTTGATTTTCAGTGGGCACTTTATTAGGAGCATTGACTGGTGCTTTAATCGGTCAAGAAACAGAGAGTGGGTTCGTTAGGGGTGCTGCAGTTGGAGCCATTTCTGGTGCTGTGTTTTCGATCGAAGTTTTCGAATCTTCTCTTGTTTTGTGGCAATCTGATGAATCTGGGATCAGATGCATGCTCTATTTGGTAAGTGATTGATGATTCTATTCTCACATTCATATGGTAGCTAAAGTGCCTTAGTTCATAACAATTGACAGTAAATTGTGCTTCAGAAGTTCATCTTTTTACCTTTCATAAGATGAAAAGGATGATAAATTTTGGAAAATTTGTGTTAAAATGGCGTAGAATATTCAAGGGTAAGATGTTATTCGATGAATAATTACCGCATAGAAGGGTTAGAGAATTTTGTTGCTTCATGAGATCTCCTTTGAATTAGGATTCAAAGACACCTCAACAAAATGGCTGATAATATATTGAAGTTTTCAGAAATATTGAGAGAAAAGTTGTTAACTTTGTAAATTCTTGTTTTATCATATGGAAAATGATAGTGAAATGGTGATAAATCTTTAGAGTTTTATTATCACACAAAACTTTTAGCGTGTTTGATTATAACTCGTGAGCTGATATAACTTGTACCACAGATTGATGTCATTGTAAGCTTGTTAAGTGGAAGACTAGTTCGTGAACGAATGGGCCCGGCTATGTTGAGTGCAGTACAAAGCCAGGTAACATTTTCAAACGATCATCAAGCATAGTTTGTTTGATGTTCTTTCTTATCAATGATCTTTTGGTCTTTTATTCAGATGGGAGCAGTTGAAACGAGCTTTGAAGAGGTTCAAAACATATTTGACATTGGTGGTTCTAAAGGTTTGCCTGAATATTCAGTTGAAAAGATACCCAAAATCACTGTTACAAGTGACAATAATCTGGATGATTCGGGTGAACGAGTCTCATGCTCTGTATGTCTTCAGGTAATAAAACTTCTTTCCACAACTGTTTATAGCTTCTTTTACTAAGCGTGTTTACTTTTGCTTATTTGATTATATGGGTCAGTTTGGGTGTAACCATTTGGTTGAAGTGATCATAAAACTTATGATGACCTGTGTTTTGGTATTTGGTAATTTTCCAGGACTTTCAACTTGGTGAAACTGTAAGAAGTTTGCCACAATGTCATCACATGTTTCACCTACCCTGCATCGATAAGTGGCTTATAAGGCACGGATCTTGTCCGTTGTGCAGGCGCGACCTCTAAAGATTTTTTTTGGTTCTCTGTAAATTCCTGATGTGAAATATTTTTCGTATTCTGACACGTAGATGCTTCTTTATTTGTCAATATAGTACACTGTTTTGCATACGATTGTATATGTAATTAGGTTATACTGTATATGTATTTTTGTACATTTGAGAGACAAATTAGTTGTATAATTACAAAACATTAACATTTTAGACCTTGTGGTTCTGCTTCTACTTGGGAACTTTGTATTACTTCCCTTCAACTCCTGCATTCAAATTATGCAAATAATAAATTTATATATGTTTACTGTCAAATAGGTAGTACTAAATCACACATATGTGATATGTAATATAACATGATTTTCAACAAATTACACTGGTAACATTACCTTCCCCAGCATTACTTGTATTGATTTGATTCAAAACAATGGTGTCCAACCCTTTCTTAGCATCCTTCAAACAATCCAAAAGATCATTAGTTGTTTCCTCACCTGCATCTAATCCCTCGTCACCTGCGTCCAAACGATGCAAATTCAAGTATTGTAAAAATGTAGCAGGAAATTAAAAGCATGTAATGTGGCATTACCGATTTTCATCTGATTCAAAAGAATGTTGTCCAACCCCTCATCACCTTCTTTCAAAAAACCCAAAACATCCTTAGTTGTTGTCTGATCACATGCTTCTAAACCCTTATCAACTGCATGTAAATTATGCAAAACCAAATATTAAAAAATGTAATGTCATATTACAACATTGTAATCTCAAACTACACTAAGGTACATTTGCTGTCAAGTTGCGTATATGTCATCAATCTTTAAGTTCTCTAAAACATTAGAAAGCATTGCCTTTACCATGTCATCAGGTGCATTTCTATCCGCTACATTAACAGACTCAATTAATGCATTCAGAATATGTGTGCTTTCATGTGTGCTTTCATCAGGCTTTTCTGTGTGATATGTTGGCGATTAAGTACTATCTATAAATATTTTCTCGTACCTAGCCACCAAAACCTTTATCCATTCGTTCTCTGGGTTTTTGAAGTACATGCTCACATTAGCCTTGTTCGAACGACTTTTGTCACCACATATAGAGTCAAGCATTTTATCAATCTTTGTTATTTGAACCTGTGAAAAATAATAGGTATTTATATACATAAAATCAAAAAACTTCATCTTACCAAAAAGATCTATTGTAGGTTTTCTATCAGCCTTCACATCCTCCTTATTTGATCCAACAATGCTATGAAAGTGGCCTTAATTCACCATGGCCAAATCCACCATTTTTCAACTCCAAATTCTCCCTTGTTTTTAACTTGTTCACAGTCCAAACATTAATTGGTCTAATCTCTAGAGATTCATTCCTAGGTATGTAACGATATCCACATACAGTAACTACAAATATAGGAATTTAACACTTTTGATTTATAATACTTAGAACCTAAAACATAGATTTAATGAAATACAAAATCACTAATAGCCATTTGTACACTTTTGATGCGTTACATCGTTTCATCCATTTGTACACTTTTTCATGGAATTCACGACATATCAACACCAATTATCTCAGCAAAGTCAGTGTTACTAGTGAAGTAATTAAGGATGTGTTGTTTACATTTTCCATTATTGTGACATCCACCACTGTGCCTAGAAACAACAGCATCAAATCTAGCTTGAATTAAAAGTTGTCATCGTCATCAAAATCTTCAGTTGTTGCGACAATCTCTGATGCGATATCATAATAGTTCTATCAGGATGTAATGAACATGATCTTAACTGTCTCATCATTAAAGCTTACTATGTTTCTTTTAACTTCTAATGTAACTTTCTCAACATCTTGTTTTTTTATCTTTCTTCTTTTTCTAACTATTCCACATAGTCATCCTCTTCGCTGATTTTGTTTTCAATTAATCAAGAAGTACACAAAACAACTATGTCATAATACAATGTATTGACTAAACAAATCAAATGCTTTCCCCAATCTCATCCTCATATTTACACTAAAAATATTATTTTTTACTATCTCTTTCAATTAAATAATATTTTTTTAATATTTTTATTATTACATTTTCTCTCTCCTTCACTTACAACCACTTTTAAAATATTAAAAAATTTATGAGGGTTTTACCATGATTCCTCATATTTGGGGAAATATGGGGAATCATGGTACACACATCAGAAATAAGAAACTCACTGTGAATGATCTTAGTATCAATACTGGTACGCTATTCCTTTTACATATTTTCAATAAGTACTATTCCGATTTTCATAATATTCGGTATTTGATGCCCGAATTTCGTTTTATATTTTCACTAGTTATCGGTTTTGGTATCTGTAAGGATTAAATATAAAGGCTGATGCAACCTAAACACCCAAAGTCTCTCCTGCATCCATGCACAAGTGTACTAAAGTAGAATGCTTCGGAAGTTTCACACCAGCATTAGAAAATACACTAAGTGTAAAATCTTCCGAAGCCAAGACTAATATCTTCTGAAGCCAAAGATGAAGTCTTCCGAAGCTTCAAAGACAAAGTCTTCCGAAGCCAACACTTGAAGACAGATTTCTTCCGAATACTTTTGAACACATGCTTTATCTGATGTACTTTT
>BJCM01079595.1:0-18819 GCA_018326385.1 Flaveria bidentis
GGCAAAAGTAATGATTAGATGTCTTTGTATTTAAAACTTTTATACATGAATTATGTCTTACATTAATGTAATTAATGATTATTTATGATTGTTTTTGTTTAAATATCTTGATCAATGAATTATGTGTGATATGTTAAATGTTTAATCAAACAAATGAAGCTCAACAACAAGATGAATATGATGTCGTCCACCTTTAACAAATCAAGACTCAAGTCATAATGATTCTTGATTTGCAAGGGATAGTCAGAAGATCAGTGAGCTACACTCCTGAAGAAGGAGAAATCATTCATGATCTGACCGATGACCAGCTAGCTGAGATGTTCCGACTCAATCCTGATAAAATTGTCAAAGATGCTCTAGTAGTCGATGTCCTAAGTGATGAGGAGCTACAGGATGTCGATGAGATTGAGATTGAGGATGTTACAACCGAGCACTCTCCAGAGTACACTGACCCTATGCGAAATGTTATCCCCAACTTGGGTGAAACTTTTGGCAATTCTACTTTTAAGAAGTTGGAGGAGATGGAGAAAGAGAAAGAAAAAGATGAAAGTCGAGTCGAAGCTTAGATGTTAATGTTGATCTAAAGAAAGCCGAATGGGCTGCTTCTTTTGCTGAAATGAAAGCCCAACGCACACCTCCAAAGCAGAATGCCTACACCAAACTTACAGAGTCAAGAGACATGAGAAAGTGTCAGGAAATATTATCACGTGGGCATATTTTGAAGACTCGAAAGTCTATGAAATAAAAAGAGAGAAGGGGATTGAGTACTTCAGATATCCACATGATGAGTAAGTTCATGCGACTGAGGAAATGCGGATGAACAAAGTTAATGTGGTTGAACAAATGTGGATGAGTAATTTCATGCGACTGAGGAAATGCGGATGAACAAAGTTATTGCGGATGAACAAATGCAGATGAGTAAGTTCATGCGACTGAGGGAATGCGGATGAACAATGTTAATGCGGATGAACAAATGCGGATGAGTAAGTTCATCAGATTGAGGAAATGTGGATTAACAAAGTTAATGCTGATGAACAAATACGGATGAGTAAGTTCATGCGACATAGAAAATGCGGATGAACAAAGTTAATGCGGATGAGTAAAAGAAATGCGGATGAACAAAGGAAGTACAAATGAGTAAAAAGAAATGTGGATGATCAAAAAAGAAATGCGGATGAACAAAAAGGCAAATGCAGATGAACACTTAGAATATATTCTGACTTTTGGAGAAAAAGTGAAATTTAGGCTTTGACTTTGGATGTTCCCGGGGGCTATGTAAGTTGACTTTTTGAGGTCATAGATGTTATGATGGGCATGTTATGATGTATGATTGATGCTTATTGCATGATGATATGTATATATGATGTATGCTATGTATGTAGGATGATGCCTTGTATGGTGATGTTTTATGTGATTATGTTTATGTTCCTGTTATGTATGTGTATCTTTCATGTGGCTTTATGTTGAATGTTAATGAATGAAATGAAAAGTATTATGTAATGTAAAGTGGAAGATAATGAAACGAGGAACATAATGATAGAATGCATGCTTTAATAAGAGTGAAAGTAAAGTAAGTCTTGCAAGCCTTGTATGTGGAAACACACCCAATGAAGGGTGTTAGTTCAACGGTGTGCGGGTTAGCTACCCCAGAAGGATGCACACCGGGGTCCGTCTTTATAACTGACCATTTGTATAGTGATTACTCACGTCAGTGCTAATGCAAGGCTATGTGTAGTGTGAAAGTCATTTATGATCTTCAGCCCAGTACCCGAGTTATGCATAATGTTGGGAGTGTAGTATACAGTGGTTTATAGTGATTATTCACCACGGTGCTGGTGCCAGGCTATGTGCAGTGTGGAATTCATTTATGATCTTCGGTCCAGTACCCGAGTTATGCATAATGTTGGGGGTGTAGTATATCGTTGGGATCTTTGTCACTTACCCCGATGCTAGTGCCAGGTTATGTGCAGTGTGGAAGTCAATTATGAACTTCGGCCCAGTACCCCATTTGCTTGGGGCATAGCTGATGACACTAATCGAGATAGTGATAAAGAATTTGATAAAGAACGAAAGAGTTAAAGAAAGTATGTGGTGAACAATAAAGGAAGATAATAGTGTTATTATCTATGTGTATGTATTATGCATGATCATGTATGAAAGTAAAGAAAGGTTTATAATGAAAGTAAAGTATGTGTTATTTTAAAACTATAACTCACTCAGTAATGCTGACTTTTTATGAAATTTTCCAGTTGGCAGGTAAAGTTGCTCATGATGGCACGGGGCGGCTACTCAGCTCTTTTGGACAGCATCCATATTTATAATGATTTTGTGTTGAAATGTAACATGTATTTTGTAATTTGATAAAAATGTAATATTTTGCAAAAGCATTTGTAATGAAAATGTTGTTTAAAATGTTTCTGCTGCAATGTTTATTGCAAGTTAAAGTAATTATATGTTTTATGAGCGATGATTGGCCAGCTGTAAACGTCTCGGGAACAGGGCCTTACACCTTTATCTTACAAAAAGAAAGACGGTAGCATGAGAATGTGTATTGACTACCGTGAGTTGAATAAGCTAAAGGTGAAGAATCGGTACCCCTTACCGAGAATTGATGACCTATTTGATCAGCTTTAGGGTGCCAGTTGGTTCTCCAGGATAGACCTTCAATCTTGCTACCATCAATTGAAAGTGAAGGAGCAGGATATTCCTAAAAAACTTTTTGCACAAGTTAAGGACACTACGAGTTTCTCGTTATGTCTTTTGGTTTGACCAACGTACCAGCTGCTTTTATGGACTTGATGAATTGAGTATGTCGGCCGATGTTAGATAAATTAGTGACTGTGTTTATTGATGATATCCTGATTTATTCAAAGAGCGAGGAGGAGCATGCCGATAACATTTAGGAGGTTTTAAAGACGTTGAGAATGGAGAAGTTGTATGCAAAATTCTCCAAGTGCGCATTCTGGCTACGCGATATTCAGTTCTTGGGTCATGTGGTGAATCTAGAGGGGATTATGGTGGACCCGACAAAGGTGTAGGTGGTGATGCAATGGAAGACATTGAAAACACCATTTGAGATTTGTAGTATCTTGGGTTTGGCGGGTTATTACAGAAGATTCATTCCAAACTTCTCTAAGATAGCAATTTTCCAGTTGGCAGGTAAAGTTGCTCATGATGGCAAGGGGTGGCTACTCAGCTCTTTTGGATGACATCCATATTTATATTGCTTTTGTGTTGAAATGTAACATGTATTTTGTAATTTGATAACAATGTATTATTTTGAAAAAGCATTTGTAATAAGAATGTTGTTTAAAATGTTTCTTCTGCAACGTTTATTGCAGATTAAAGTAATTATATGTTTTATAAGCGATGATTGGCCAGCTGTAAGCGTCCTGGAAACGGGGCCTTACACCATTATCCTACAAAAAGAAACACGGTAGCATGAGAATGTGTATTGACTACCGTGAGTTGAATAAGCTGATTGTGAAGAATCGGTACCCCTTACCGATAATTGATGACCTATTTGATCAGCTTTAGGGTGCCAGTTGGTTCTCGATGATAGACCTTCGATCTTGCTACATCAGTTGAAAGTGAAGGAGCAGGATATTCCTAAAACAACTTTTTGCACATGTTATGGACACTAGGAGTTTCTCGTTATGTCTTTTGGTTTGACCAACGTGCCAACAGATTTTATGGACTTGATGAATCGAGTATGTCGGCTGATGTTAGATAAATCAGTGACTGTGTTTTTTGATGATATCCTGATTTATTCAAAGAGCGAGGAGGAGCATGCCGATCACATTCGGGAGGTTTTAAAGACGTTAAGAAGGGAGTAGTTGTATGCAAAATTCTCCAAGTGTGCATTCTGGCTACGCGAGATTTAGTTCTTGGTCACATGGTGAATCTTGAGGGATTATGGTGGACACGACAAAGGTGTAGGCGGTGATGCAATGGAAGTCATTGAAGACGCCATCCGAGATTCGTAGTTTCTTGGGTTTGGCGGGTTATTACAAAAGATTCATTCAAGACTTCTCTAAGATAGTAATTTTGTAGTTGGGAGGTAAAGTTGCTCATGATGGCACGGCGTGGCTACTAAGCTCTTTTGGATGGCATCCATATTTATAATGCTTTTGTGTTGAAATGTAACATATATTTTGTAATTTGATAATAATGTATTATTTTGCAAAAGCATTTGTAATGGAAATGTTGTTTAAAATGTTTCCGCTGCAACGTTTATTGCAAGTTAAAGTAATTATATGTTTTGTGAGTGATGATTGGCTAGTTGTAAGCTTCTCGGGAACGGGGCCTTACACCTTTATCCTATAAAAAGAAAGATGGTAGCAAGAGAATGTGTATTGAGTACCATGAGTTGAATATGCTGACGGTGAAGAATCGGTACCCCTTACCGAGAATTGATGACCTATTTGATCAGCTTTAGGGTGCTAGTTGGTTCTCGAGGATAGACCTTCGATCTTGCTACCATCAGTTGAAAGTGAAGGAGCAAGATATTCCTAAAACAGCTTTTTGCACATGTTATGGACACTACGAGTTTCTCGTTATGTCTTTTGGCTTGACCAACGCGCCAGCTGCTTTTATGGAATTGATGAATCGAGTATGTCGGCCGATGTTAGATAAATCAGTGACTCTGTTTGTTGATGATATCCTGATTTATTCAAAGAGCAAGGTCGAGCATGCCGAACACATTCAGGAGATTTTAAAGATGTTGAGAAGGGAGAAGTTGTATGCAAAATTCTCCAAGTGCGCATTCTGGCTACGCGAGATTTAGTTCTTGGGTCACATGGTGAATATCGAGGGGATTATGGTGGACCCATCAAAGGTGTAGGCAGTGTTGCAATGGAAGTCATTGAAGACTCCATCCGAGATTCGTAGTTTCTTGGGTTTGGCGGGTTATTACAGAAGATTCATTCAAGACTTCTCTAAGATAGAAATTTTTCAGTTGGCATGTAAAGTTGCTCATGATGGCACGGGGCGGCTACTCAGCTCTTTTGGACGACATCCATATTTATAATGATTTTGTGTTGAAATGTAACATGTATTTTCTAATTTGATAATAATCTATTATTTTGCAAAAGCATTTGTAATGAAAATGTTGTTTAAAATGTTTCCGCTGCAAAGTTTATTGCAAGCTAAAGTAATTATATGTTTTATGAGCGATGATTGGCCAGCTGTAAGCGTCCCGGGAACGGGGCCTTACAGCTTTATCCTACAAAATGAAAGACGGTAGCATGAGAATGTGTATTGACTACCGTGAGTTGAATAAGCTGACGGTGAAGAATCGGTACCCCTTACTAAGAATTAATGACCTATTTGTTCAGCCTTAGGGTGCCAGTTGGTTCTCGAGGATAGACCTTCGATCTTGCTACTATCAGTTGAAAGTGAAGGAGAAGGATATTCCTAAAACAACTTTTTGCACATGTTATGGACACTATGAGTTTCTCGTTATGTCTTTTGGTTTGACCAACCTGCCAGCTGCTTTTATGGACTTGATGAATCGAGTATGTCGGCCGATGTTAGATAAATCAGTGACTATTTTTATTGATGATATCCTGATTTATTCAAAGAGCGAGGACGAGCATGCCGATCACATTTGAGAGGTTTTAAAGAAGTTGAGAAGGGAGAAGTTGTATGCAAAATTCTCCAAGTGCGTATTCTGGCTACATGAGATTCAGTTCTTCGGTCACGTGGTGAATCTCAAGGGGATTATGGTGGACCCGACAAAGGTGTAGGTGGTGATGCAATGGAAGTCATTGAAGATGCCATCCGAGATTCGTAGTTTCTTGGGTTTGGCGGGTTATTACAGAAGATTCATTAAGACTTCTCTAAGATAGCTTCTCCACTAACCATGTTAACCAGTAAGGATGTAAAGTTTGTATCGGGTCAAGCTCAAGAGAAGGCTTTTGAGGAGTTAAAGGCGAGGTTGATTCAAGCTCCTGTCTTATCGTTACCCGATGGAAGCAAAGATTTGGTGGTCTATTCAAATGCTTCTTACTCGAGGTTAGGATGTGTGTTGATGCAGCGAGGAGAGGTTATAGCCTACACATCCTGACAGTTGAAAGTCACGAGGTTAATTATCGTACACATGACTTGGAGTTAGCAGTCATGGTCTTTGCGCTAAAGATTTGGAGGCACTACATGTATGGGACATAGTGCACCATAATCACTGTCCACAAGAGCTTGAACTACTTCTTCGAGAAGAAGGACTTGAACATGAGACAAAGAAGATGGTTGAAGCTCATAAAAGATTATAATTACGAGATCCATTACCATCCAGGCAAAGCCAACGTGGTGGCGGATACCCTTAGTCGAAACAAGAGACCCGATCGGATTCTGGTGAAGGCTTATGAGTTGGTCATGACCTCCGAGGTGATAAAGCAAGTCAAGGAGTTTCAAGATGAGGCATTGAAAGAAGATCATCTTAACTCTAAAAGAATGAGAGGTCTGGTCACAAGTTTGGGTGAAAACACACTCAGTGTTAGGACCCGATTCGGACGAATATGAATTCCATGATTTGGGGATCTACTTGTGAAGATTATGGATGAAGCTCATAAAACTCCATACTCTATTCATCCTGGTGCTACAAAGATGTATCAAGATATGAAGAAATATTATTAGTGGCCGGGTATGAAACACGATATGGCGGAGTATATGAGTAAATGTCTTACTTGTTTACAAGTGAAGGTCGAGCATCAAAAACCGTATGGGAAGATCCAACCTTTGGATATACCAGAGTGGAAGTGGGAGTATATCACCATGGACTCTATTACGAAGCTACCACGAACCGCGTGAGGGTATGACGCTATATGGGTGATAGTGGATCATTTGACAAAGAGTGCCCACTTCCTACCGATTCGCGAGAGATATTCATCCGAGTGTTGGAACTTGTATTCCCAAGACACATACAAGATTGATGTGGTTAGTACGTTATGATCCAAGTCGGGTGATACCCAATAACAAGCTAAGAAAACACTAACAAATATTTATTTGCTGATGAGATCATACAGATAAATATTGACACCAATTTAGAAAATGGGCTTTCTAAAACTTTGCTTTTGTAAAAGAACAAGATTATGTGGATAATTTGTTCATGAAAATTTATTTGTTTCACTATTTAAGTGAGTTAAATAATAACAAATAAAAGTATGTTAATGCTATAAAATTAAAAGAGGTTTTAAATTTATAAACTTATGGGTTAAGAGTGTAACTTTTTTATAAAAATTAATTGGCGGGAACCCATTTTTGAATGGTTTTCAGCTGCCCTTTTGTGGGGTTTTATGGAATCATTTAGTCTTGGTTTTTACAATACTTTATTCATTCTTGCACTCCTCTCCAAACTCTCTCTTACACATACAAGCAAAGGTCTTTTCTCTCCATTTCTCTTGGTTGAAAATTTCAGATTTTTTGTTGAACTTGAAGTACATCTTGGTTGATTTTCGGGTTCACAAGAAGGAGTTGGGTCTTGGTGTTCTTCTATATAACAAGCTAGGTGTTTGGAAGAGCTTGTGGGTATACAAGGTTGAGGTCTTCTATTTTGGAGGCTAGACATTCAAGAAGCATCATCATCTTCTTCTCATCCTTACTACAACATCTTGTTCTTGAAAGGTAGTTTCAAGAACACCCTATGGTTGTTCTTTTCGTTTTGATAGAATTTCATTTCACATATATATATGATCCTTGTTTATGCGTTTTGATAGAATTTCATTTCACATATATATATGATCCTTGTTTATGGGTTTTGTTTTGTGTTAAAAATGGTTAAAAATTTCAGATTATTAAATACCTTTTAACCACTAAAATCCGCTGCATTTTTCAAGTTTAAATAGTTAAACTTGCTTTCATAAACTTGTTACAAAACCCTACAATGGCATCTAGAGCCGGTTATGTGGAATACTTGCTTCAATAGTTCTTGAAAAGTTAGTTTTCATGGACTTTTGCAACCCATTAGGGACTGTTTTGTCATGGATGATTGAATCCCTTATGTTTCAAGGTTTTATCTTACATGCTTTAGTATAAACCTTGAAAGATTAACATCAAATGGTTGATTGTATTGTTTGGATAAAACCCTAAAGTTTTGGTTCATGTTGGCCAGAACTTTAAGGTTAAAATAGGGGTTCATAGTTGTTCTTGAATATTGTATATGATACATACTTTGATGCATAACATAGCCTTGACCTTATGTTTTGGATTTGGTTGATTGTGATTCATCATGTTGGTTTTGATTCTTGAAAGGGTGTAATATTTGTGTTTTTATTTTGGTTTGTAATTTATTTATTCATTTGGTAATGTAATAAATATATTAGGTGCATTTCTTTTATTAGAATAATTGTATTAGGATATGATTTTGTAAAACAAGATACACAAGTTGAAGACCCAAAGAAGGACACAAAAAACATGGACACTTGAAACATTTGGATGTGGATTCAAGTGAGAGTTCATGGACACATTTTGATGTGTCATTGTTAAACCTTAGGAAAGACCTTATGACAACACTTGTCATGGAAAACAAGTGTACTCAACTTAGTGGCTATGGTTATGCACTTATGTTTGTATGATTATGCTTGTTTCGTTGTTTGTTGTATGGTTGTTTGTTGTATGGTTGTTGGTTGATATTTAGATATGCATAAAAAACATATCATTAAATGATTGATAAAAGGTTATTAAAAGGATTAATGGTTTTAATAGAAAGGGTTTTGTTAAAAGTGAACCATAGGGTACCTTGTATTCGAAAGCATGAAAATATAAGGTACGTAGAGTTTTCTAAACTAGTATTATAAAAACTTAATATTTCTTTTATAAACAAGGTAAACACCATCCTTTTGCACAACACTTGAGTCACTTGGAAAATCTTAATAGGATAAAGGTCACCTATTGTGATTTAAGGTGGGGATACCATATTTGTCGGATAAAGGTCACCTAACCACTTAAGTTGGAAAACTCACATGTGTGTGTAAGTAGGATAACTTCATTTGCAAACCATGTTTAATGGATCAAACATATGATGTTTTCGTCGATCTCATACCTTAGAAGTTGCAAAGGGCTGCAATTGTCAAAACGTTGACTACGTTGTTAATTAAAATAATAGGATAAAGGTCACCTAACCACTATTTAAATGTAACGTTGGATTCTAGAATTTTAAAATTGTGTAAGACACTAAAAAGGGCATATGTTTGATCACACATCGTACGTACACATAGATAATATAAAACATTTGCAACTTTTCATGAAATACATCTGGAAATTCACACACAACCGGGACATCGGATAGTCGTGGTGTTGGCGTTTCCACATCACTCACATAAGCCAGGTAGGCGCTACATCCACGCCTCATACACTTTCCCGCCACCGTCATCAAAATCACTTTTGTAGTGAATCCATCACCATAAACCGTCACCAAACTCCCGTCAGGTGCTGTCAAACGAATTATCATCTTGCGACACACAATGTTCGCCTCAAAATACGCTAACCAATCCATCCCAAGAACTAAAGGCCATCTCAGAAATGCTCTAACCGTAAATTTATGACCTTCTAATTCCACGTCACAACCCTTTGTCATCTCAGAAATCTTGGTGGACTTACCTATGGCAGTTTCTACATCAAAGGGAGCATCAATACGTCTACTACTAACAGGAAGCTTAGCACAGAAAGCAACAGAGATAAAACTTTTACTAGCACTAGAATCGAATAACATAGAGGCTAAAGTTTGGTTGACTAGAAACATACTTGACACAACATTAGGGTTAGTCCTAGCCTCCTCCTGCATCATCGTAAACGCTCTGGTGCTCGCCCTCAGCCCTTCACATCCAGTCTTCTTCACCCCACAGCCCTCATCCCTCGGCTTCGTACAGTCTTTACTCATGTGACCACTTTCCCCACAGTTGAAACACCTCATAACCCTGCAACCTCTAGCCATATGACTAGGCTTCCCACACTTGAAACAAATGTTTGATCCCCACATGCATTCCCCCAATTGCTCCTTCCCACATTTTGCCACACCTCTTCGGTCCTGCACCTGGTGTGACCACACGGCGGTCATCCACCAGTGTCTTCTTGTTACCCATCGAGGCATCAGCCCGACCAAACCTCTTCCCATTCTAGTTCCAATCACCACCACCCTTCTTGTTCATCTCAGCCACCACTACCTCTCGCTCGTCATACAATCTTCCTGCCAAATCAATTTCCGACCTAAACGTGCTTGGTCGAGCAGCGATCATGTGCCTATGGATATCCGCCGGCAAACCCTGAATGTACCTCTTAATCTTTCGTGACAATGGCATCACTTGGTCCGGCACCATACATGCCATCTTATTTAATTTAGTGGTGTATTTCTCATGTGTCATCGTTCCCGCCTCTAGCTGCAGGAACTCCCTTTCAACTTTGTCCGTCTCACGGTGAGGACAGAAATCCTCAATCACCAGCCTCTTCAACTCCAACCACCTTATTCTTCTGATAGCTCGGCTACCCACAGCTTGGACAATATTGTCCCACCAACACAAGGTCGAGTTCATGAATGAGTGGGCGGAAAACTTCACCTTTTGGACTTCTTGGCACTCGTTGATATTCAGACCAACTTCCATTTCTCTCACCCACTGATGAGCAGTAGCAGCAGTGCCGTTACCATCAAAATTAGGGGGCTTACACCTTTGAAATGCCCTGTAGTTATAGCCTAGTGTCGCCTCCGGCGTAGGCTCTTCTTCTTCCTCTTCTTCTTCGTCATCAGATAGAACCGTCTCAGTCTGGGGCTGTCTTCTTTTGCCTATAGGTCTACTTCTTTCCTTTCTCTCTCCTTCCCTCACAACCTTGATAACTTCGATCACCACAGACGGTAAGATTGTCTGGATGACTGGTGCACCACTTTGATAACACCTTCTTTCACTGAGGCCCTTAAGTTAGCACTCTCATCACTGCCGTCCGGATGAGCGGTCTCTGGTTCTTCGTGGACCACATTTCCGACTTTAGGCCTTCCTCTCGTAGTCTATGGTTCAGCACCACCACCTCCACCATGTGAACCTTTAGTTGATCTACCACCGGCCATCCTCAACACACACTAAAAGATTTAAACACCAACACGGTCATTCAATGGAATGGCTCAGTTTATGTCAAGTATAGTAAGTCCCTAATTACAATGGCTAGTTGTGATTAGCCACTTACTTTACTCTTTATACTCCAAGAATTACCTATCTTGACCACATAAGTATCTGAATCTACAAGCAACACGTAAACCACATAACATGCGCACGTAATACTGGTTAATCATTCAGAAAATACCTGATGGCACGCAGGTACTCGGACGGGCATCCCTTCCCTTTGCGTCTCATTTTTAGTTTATGTTTAGGTTTATTTTGAAAATTTACCCGTTTCACTTAAACTTTGGCTCTGATACCAATTTGTAAGGCCCCGTTCCCGGGACACTTATAGTTGGCCAATCATTGCTCATGAAACATATAATTACATTAACTTGAAATAAACGTTTTAGCGGAACATAAAAAACAACATTTTTATTATAAATGCTTTTGCAAAATAATACAACATTCATTACATAGTTTCCTTTATTCGCAGTAAAATGCCTAAAACATTAACAAAAGAATGTCATCAAAAATGCCAAGTAGTTGCCCCATGCCATCCTCAACAATGCTCACCTGCCAACTGGAAAAATGCATAAAAGTCAGCATTGTTGAGTGACTTCTAGTTTTAATATAAAACATACTTTACTTCCCTTTAAAACCATTCTTTACTTTGATTCAATCATAACAGGTTTTAAAATGTGATCACACATCGTACGGTACACATAGATAATATTTATTATCTTCAACATCGTTCGTTTCATACATTTATTATCTTTCATTTCAATCAAGGTCGTGTCATATGCTTATCCTCCCTCTAGAGCACCAAGAAATTCATTTAAGGTTAAGCGACAAGGACCCCATACATATGGTCAATATTTAACCCGCACACAGTTGAGCTGACAACCCCTCATTGGGTGTGAACCTCCATACATTTGCTTAATCACATGGATTAAGCCCCAGTGTGCATCCTCATGGGGTAGCTAACGTGCACACTTTTAAGCTAACAATCCTCATTGAGTGTGGACCTCCATACATTTGCTTGCAAGCCTTTCTTTTGTTTGTTCGTTCATTAATGCATGCATTCTTTTATTTCGTTCCTCTTTTCATTATCTTCCACTTTACGTTACATAATAGTTTTCGTTTCATTTATTAACTTTCAACGTAAAGCCACAGAAAAATAATCATAAAACAAGGAACATATTGTTGGATTCTTTATGCCCAAGACACATGGAATATTGATGTGGTTAGTACGTTGTGATCCACGTTGGGTCATACCCAATAACAAGCTTAGCAAACACGAATTAATATTTAATTGATTATATCATCATGCAATTAAATAATTACACCAATTTAGAAAATAGGTTTTCTAGATAAGTTGCATTTGAGATGGAACAACTTAAAAAAACATTTTGTTCATGGGTATTATTTGTAATGTTATTTAAGTTGGTTAAATGACATCAAGTAATAAAGTGTGTATAAGTTATATAATTAAAATGTTAATTATAAAACTTATCTATATAACTAGTTAAAACAAATGGTAAATATTTTGGGGGGAAACCCCATTGTGAAACAAGTTTCGGCCGCCCCTTTAAGGGGGTTTGTGCCTTTTGTTTATTGGATATTGTTTTAACATTAACTAGTTGCACACTCCACCTCCTCTCTCCCTCACATGCAAAGGACCAAAAACACATCTTTATCTCTACTTTCTTGAAGAAGTTCAAAGCTGAAAATTGGATTTTCAGCTCATCTTGGTTCGAATTTGTTGATGAAATCCTAGCAACAAGGTGCTTGTTTGATGCTTGGGGGTATGGGAGCTTGACGACACCTATCATTGGTGTTTTGGTCATTCAAGAACCTCATTCTCTTCATCCAAACCACGTTTTTTCAGCAGCTCTACAAAGGTAGTTTGTATGTGATGTTTTGGTTGTTATTTCTTATTGATAACTACTTCATACACGTATTTTTGATCCTATGTTCTTGGGTTTGTTGATATGAAGTTATGTGCCTTAATTTGCAGTTTACAAAACATTATATTAAGGTTTGTTTCCGCTGTGTTTTTGTTGTTTAAATGGTAAAACAACTATGTTTATGGTCCAACTAACCCAACATTGGCATCTAGAGCCGGATATGTGGATGACTAGCTTCTATTGTCCATGTAAAATTGGTTTTATAGGGTTTTAACAACCTAATAGGGGCTGTTTACGGGTGATATTATGAATCCCCAACCTTTCAAGGTTATATCTTACATGTTTGTGATTAAACCTTGAAAGAAAGATATCAAATGGTTGATTGTGTTTTGTTTGGACAAAAACACCCTAAATTCTTGGTTTATGTTGGCTGAAAATTTAGGGTTAAATGGGGATTTATTTTGGTTCTTGTATGTTGTATATGAAGTTTCATATTGGTGCATAACCTAGCCTTGACCTTGTGTTGATTTGGTTTTGTATATTGTTGTAATTTATTTATTCATTAAATGGTAATGTAATAAATAGATTAGGTGTATTTTATTTTATTAGAAAAATTTGTATTAGGATATAAATTTTGTAAAAGAAGATGCACAAGTTGGAAGCACAAAAGAAGGGAACAAAGAGAAGGACTTGAAGCATTTGGATGCAATTTCAAGTGGGGGTCTTTGGAGATCCTATCTTTGTGTTGTTATTAACCCTTAGAAAAGACCTTATGACCACACTTGTGATGGCAAACAAGTTTGGTCACCTAAGTGGCTATGGTTATGCATATGTGGTTGTTTTGTATATGCTTGTTTTATTATTCATTTTATGTTGATTGTTTGATATGTTGATATGCTTAACAATTTTAATAAATAATCATAACAAGCTGAATTTTCATGGTTCTTAATCATTAATATGTTAATAAAAGTTATTAAAAGGATTAATGATTTCAAATAAAAGAGGTTTTATTAAAAAGTACCATAGGGTACCATGTATTTGAAAGCATGCGAATACAAGGTACATAGAGTTTTTATAAATAGAATTAATGAAAACTAAAATCCCTTTGGAAACAAGTTAAACACCATCCTTTTACACGACACTCGAATCACTTGTAAACTTTTTGTGGGATAAAGGTCACCTAACCACTTCTAGGGAACTTGTGTGTTTGAGGTGGGCTTAACATATTTTTGAAATAAAGGTCATCTAATCACTCGTATGTGTAAGTAGGACGACTTAAATTGAAAACCATGTGCATAGGGTCACTGAAGCATGTCATACAATGGTGTTGATAGGATTTTACATGCTGACTAAACATAAGATGTTTAACCGATTCCATAAAGCTAGAAGTTGCAATAGGTTGCAATTGTCGAATGTTGACTGCCTTTTTAATTTAAACAATGGGATAAAGGTCACCTAATCATCAATTAAATGTAACATTGGATTCTAGATTTTAATTATTAATTGTCTATGAGATATGTAATGGGTATTAATGATTAAAATGAATTTTTTTCACAAATACTAATATGAACTTTGTAAATTTTGTAGAAATGGCCGCTAACAATAATGCTACCACCCCGACCGTCCATACACTATCACTAAGAACCATCTTAGAGAAGGATCGTCTAAACCATAATAACTTTATGGACTGGTTTTGAAACTTGAGAATTGTTCTCAAGAAAGAGAAAAAGGCCTATGTCCTTGACTATCCCATTCCTGACCAACCCGACCCCGAGGATGTTGAGGCCTATAACGATTGGCTTCAATACACTAAGGATTCCATGCAGGTTTCATGCCTCATGTTGGGAACTATGATTCCAGAATTCCAAAAGGACTTGGAGCATCATGGGGCATGTGACATGATTACCCAATTAAAGGAAATGTTCCTTCAACAAGCTAGGGTAGAGTGCTTCGAAACGGTTCGAGCGCTTCATGCATGTCGCATGGAAGAAACCCAATCGGTATCATCTTATGTTCTTAAGATGAAAACCATGTAGATTGCCTCGAAAGGCTTAATTGTCCTGTCTCAAAGGAGCTGGCCACGGATTTGATCCTTAATGGCCTAACCAAAAGTTTTGAGACGTTCATAATGTAATTACAATATGAACGGGTGGGACAAGAGCATTGGAGAGCTTCATTTAATGCTCCAAACAACTGAGGCAGGGATGGGTAGAAAGGTTCTACCTGTTCTCTCGATCAATGAGGGAGGCAATAAGAAAAGGCCATTCCCTGATCCCAAGGCAAATGTTGCCAAAGGAAAGGGGTACATCAAAGGCAAAGGGAAAGGGAAGGCTAAAGAAGAACCTCCAAAGCCTAAGCTTAAGATGCCTAAGGAAACAGAGAATGATCCATGCTTTGAGTGTGGTGAGATAGGATTTTGGAAAAGGAATTTTCCCACCTATCACAAAGTGTTGAGAAAAAAGAGGGATGCCAGGCAAACCTCAGGCACAACATTCATGATTCACATTGGTTTAAATGTTATTTCCTCAAACACATGGGTATTGGATACCGGATGTGGAACACATATTTGCAATTTGTTGTAGGGGTTCAAAAGAAATTAGCACTTCAAGAAGGGAGACACAAGTCTCTACATGGGCAACGGAGCAAAAGTTGATGTCGAAGCCCAAGGAGACTATATTTTGAAACTTTCAAATGGTTTTGAAGTTGTTCTTAAGAACATTTTGTATGCTCCTAGTTTGATTAGGAACATAATTTCTGCTTCCATTTTAAAACAATATGGTTATGAACATCATACATCATTGTGGTTGCTAACTAATCGTCAGAAGTAGAGAGAGGGATGTTAAAGGATTTGAAGAATCCATCATAATCGAAAAAGAATGTGGGTCCTTTTCCAGCAAGAGGGGTGGTGTATCTTTGAATGTCCATGTTACACCACACTTCTAATTGACCTGTTGAGTTGTTGTAAACTCTCTTATTCGGTATGTTGTATCCTAGAAATATCCCCTCTTAAGCCTTCTCGCTGAACTTGCCTTCCTGATTTTTCTTCAATAGGGTGCAAACGGTTCGAGATACTCTAGATTTGGTTGACGTCGTTGAAGTAACTCGTAACAAATCTTGCCATAACGTTTTACCACCAGAACTTGGTTTAATGTGTAACACGCATTGGCAACTGCTTCATTCCAAAACTGGATGGGCAATTTCGAGTCTTCTAGCATTGTCTGTGCTGTCTCTATTAAGTTGCGATTCTTTCTCTCAGCAACTCCATTCATCTGAGGAGTTTATGTGGAAGTGAACTGGTGCACAATTCCCTTTTCTTTGCAGAAAGCCTCCATCCATTTGTTCTTGAACTCGGTTCCGTTTTCTGAGTGTACTTGTCTTACCTTCAGCTTGTAGAGTGACTCCAGTGTAGTTACCAATTCTTTGAATGACTAAAATGTTTCTAATTTTGATTTCAGAAACATCACCTAAGAGAATATTGAGTAGTCCTCTTTAACAACATAGCAGTACAAGTCGCCTGCGATGCTTCTTGTACTGACTGGACCAAACAGATCCATGTGAAGAAGCTCAAGAGGCAGTTCAATGGAATGAACTTTTTTTTCCTTATGAGACTTCTTCATCTGTTTTCCTTTCTTGCAGGCGACACAATAATCCGGGAGTTGGAAGTTTTTGATGTTTACTCCTCGCACTAGATCATTCTGGATCAAGTGATTCATCTTCCGTGGATTGATGTGTCCCATTCTCCTATGCCAGGAGATAGAATCATTCTTAATATCCTTTGACAAGAAGCACTGAACTTGATGATCCGTTGTGGAGGACTTTGATAGATCCAAGACATAAAGGTCATTATATCTTGAGGCAGACATTAAGACTTGCTCCTCCGGGATCACATAGTCCTTTTTGAGGACATAGCACTTCTTATTGTCGAATACTACCTTAAATCCTTTGTCACATATTTGGGATACACAAAGTAAGTTGTTTTGAAGTTGTTGAAGGTATTTTACCTTATCAAACTTCATTTTCTGGTTCCTTACTTCCCCTCGAGCTGTGATGTAACTCCTTTGTTTCCAACAAATGAAACATGACCAACTCAAATAGTGCGGCATCCTATTTGATTAGCGATCCAATCGATGAGAACGCACATAGAATCGATCTTAGAGTGAATCTAAATGTTAAGAACGATTGCAAAATGATTTAGTGTGACCTATGAACTTGGAACAGGTTTTATCAAGTCTATGAACGCCTAGGGTACGATTTAGTATGTAGGGATTTGAATTGTTACGTTTTTCCATGAATAAGTGGTATTTATAGGTTAGGGTTTCTCATTCGTGCGAATGAACCATTAGCATGGTTCAATTGTGCGATTGAGTTATGCGGTTGATCCATCCACACGACTGAGTGTTCAGTCGTTCGACTGAGTCAATCTCATGTCACAATCGTGCGAATGATCCAGTCTCCTGGTTCAGTCATGCTACTAGTTCATTAGCATGAAGTTGTTCATGCCTATGGTCCATTAGCATGGGCCATTCGCATAAGAACTTCACATGACTAAGTTTAAACATATTTCTCAACCATTCTTGACTAAGAACTATGTAAATAACAACAAACCTATATAGTTAGTTCAATCATACATTATCATACATTAAGGAATTAAATATTCAACATAATAAGCATAACCACAAAATATATTTCACTCAGTACCCATTCTATTACATATATTAAAGACATTTTACATTTAAGCTCCTAAACTAGGTACATATGTACCTACAGTTGATACATATTCCTCAACACCAATTTCGAATGTTTATTATGATGAGAAGGCTTATGAATTGGTGATTGAGAGGAAGTGGGGAGCTAAAGAAGGTGCTGAAATCAGATTATTCAGTGGCTATGAGGTGAGACTACTGGATCAATCATATGTCCAATACATATACACAAGGCGTTTCAGGGAGATATCAAACAAATTAGGTCAAGAAGATCAACATTTCTTTCTAAAGTGTATAAAAATATTAAAGATGGATTATGATCTGATTAGTACAAAGAGGGAGAAAAGGAAGAAGAAGAAGACACCTCTAGAAGTTGGGCAACATTGTCAAACTAGAAGTGGATGTAGATGGTTCACTTTTAATTCACAAGGATGGACTATCTACGGTATCTTTTTGGGAACCAATCTCTCTAAAGAAACTACCACTTGAAGCCATTCACAACATGAGTAGAATGAAGATTCATGTACTAAGCAAGGATAAAATGTCTGATGCACAAGATTTTGTTAACATGATCAAGGCAATTTTTGATCCAGCTCAAGCAACACCTTTTACACCACCACAAGACCCAGCATAATCATCACAACCTCAATCACTACCAAACATTGAAGAACATAGGCTGCATAATCCTTAGGGGGAGTATTGTTGGACTCTGAAAGGATCATGCATGCCAATTCAATGGGTGAGTTGATGGTTGCTTTGCTGGATTCCCACAAGTCCTAGAAGAAATGCGATTGAAGATCCAGCACAGAATAAAAAAAAAGTATAGTCTCCCGCTTTTGTCAATGCGGAAGACATAAAACAAATACGGACAAGTATTTGTGTAACACCCGATTATTTTAAAGTCATGAAAACATAATAAAGTGAAAGAAAAGAAGGAAAGGAAATAAACCCAAGTCTAGGGGTAAAAAGTATCTGTGTAACACCTAGTTATTTGTAAAGAAGAAGGACGGTAGTATGAGGATGTGCATTGACTACCGCGAACTGAACAAGTTGACGGTGAAGAACCGATACCCCTTACCGAGAATAGACGATTTGTTCGATCAGCTTCAGGGTGCCAGTTGGTTTTCA
>BJCM01079678.1:0-19780 GCA_018326385.1 Flaveria bidentis
CGAAGCAGTCTTCTTCTAGGATGGTTTCAAGGGAGCTTTCTTGTTCTTCCGAACCTTAATAGCTTTTGCATCTGAAGCCATTTTCCCTTTGGAAGAAAGAGTTTCTTTCGAAAGCAACCTTGCTTCGGAAACCAGCTTTCCCTTCTTCATCACTTGAACCGTTTGAAAAGGTCCAAATGTGAAACATTCCCTGACTCCTTTTTTCCTAACATTATTTGCATAATGTGTGCTTGCAGGTTTATAGTAACAATCTTTTGCCATGTGGTTATGCCAACCACACATTATGCATGCAATGTTAGTCTTTTGGGACTGTGAGGGTTGTTGTTTCTTGGGCTTCTTCTCTTCATCAGCAACCTTTCCCTTCAACTTCTGATCCTTTGGTAGGATAGGAATGTTGGTATTACACTCTTTTCCTGAATCAGAAGTACCTAACACTTGGAATCCAGCTGAGATAAAAGACACCTTTCTGCTTTGGGTCAATCTTCAGCTTGGACTTAGCCACTTTCTTAGAAGTTCTTCTAGCAGCTTTAGCTCTGCTTCTTCTAACCTTAGTGGTTAGGATTTGATCCTCACAAGAGGAGATGGGTACATCTACCTATTCCTTCCCTATGGTGGCCACTATTGTTGCTTCATCCTTCAACTCTAGTGAGGAAGGGTCAGCAGTTGGAACCTCTTGCTCCTCAGTACCACATCTAGGTTGTCTAATAGACTCATAAGAGTGTGGTGGATCAATTTCATTGGTTCCCAACCCTCCTTTGTTCTGATAACCGAGTTTGGAGTGGGAGGATGATGCAAAAATAGCTTGGAAGTTCTACTCAGAAATAACATGCTTCTTGGCCTGAGCCTCAGCAGTGATAAGCTGGGCTTGAGCCTTAAACAATTTGGATATCAGATCCTTGATTTGAGTCTTGTAGTTGGTGTGTTCATGTTTCAAAAGAGACACAGTTTTCTCTAACTCCTCAATTTTCTTTTGGTAGTCAGATTCAGCTATCTTAAAATCAGATTTTAAAATATTTAAAGACTCGATATCAGATCTGATTTCCATATTGTAATCCTGATAAAGTTTAACTTTAGCTATACAGGCTGGAGTACAGAGATGTTCATATACTTGGTTATCATCTGTTCCGGCCATAAGAGCTTGAGCAGGAGTCATATCATGTACCATAAAGCTCCAGTCAACTTCTCGAGCCATTGCAGCTATTTTAGTTGACTTTTCAGTGGGCTTTGAGGTTGAGGGATGTGTGGAGGCCTGTGGGGTTCCTGGATTGGTCTTAGGAGCCATGCATTCCCTTGCAAAGTGACCGAGTTGGTTACAGTTGTAACACTTTGCTTTGGTCTTGTCAAACTCAAACTTGTTGGTAGTTGGGTTTTGGGGGAATTGCCTTCCAGTTCTCTTAAAGAACTTTTTCACTCTAAAAGTTAAAAGAGCCATCTGTTGGACAATGTCCACATACTCTACATCGTCTGGATTAAAAAACTCAAGATCGTCAAAACAGTATTGAAAATCACCGGAGTGTCCACTTCCTGAGACAAAGGCACAACTTTCCTGAAAGGAATTATGTTGAGCCTGTTGAGACCTTGGAGTTTCAGGAAAAGTGATGTATGGTCCAGAAGAGCAGGATGGCTGCTGGTAGGTCAGGTAGTGCTGAGGTTGTGGGGGTATTGTGCCTTCAATAACCATTAAAGCATTGCTAGCAGGAAGACTCATGGGTCTGCTTGTTTGGTGGCCCTTCTTACTCTCCATCTCTAGGCGATATCCATCAAGGATGTCGTAGAGTTCAGTCATAGTAAGAGTGTTCAAGTTTTATGTTCTCTTGATAGAGACACAGTAGATGTCCACTCATTTGGAAGAGCACTCATGAACTTTCTAGTAAGATTTCTAAGTTTGGGAGTAATCTTCACAGACTAAAGAGAAGAGATAAGATCCATGTACCTGAAGTACTGCTGGCTGAGGGTCTCTCTAGTAATATGAGTGAAGTTCTCAAACTGTTGCTTCAGTGAGTCCTTCTTCGAGTCATTGGAGTTTGCATACATCTGAGCAAGTGCATCAAACAATTCTTTGGCAGTCTTGCAATGCTCATACCCCACCATAATGGAGTTTGGTATTGTAGCCATAAGAATGGTCATAGCATTGTTGTCAATGTCCATATTCTTTCGGTCTTCGTCAGAATAATCTTCAACAGCCTTTTCTATGATGGCACTATTTCCACCAGGTGATACCACCTTTGGCTTATACAGGCCGTTGACAATGGAGTTCCACATTTTGCTGTCTTGGTATCTGATGAAGCCTTCTATTCTTCTGCTCCAAGACCTGAAATTTTCAAGAGTAATGATAGGAGCCTTTGTCATAGTTCCCATCTCTACTTCGGATTTGTTAAGGGTCATTTTGAGTGAGTGAGTTGTAGGGAGGAGTGAAAAATAAGTTGATTTGGATGGTTAGATCACGCAATCAAGAGCCTAAAGAGCTCTGATACCAATTGCAGGATCAGTTAAAGTCACTTATACTGTGTTTTTCTCCCAAACTCACTTGAACAACACTCGGATAAAGATAGAGTCAATAAGAGTTGATCACAATATAGTAAGTAATAAGAAACACAAGAAGTAATAAGAGTTGATCACAAGAAGGTCTCTATCTAAATTGGAGTTAGAGTGTGGATGAATCTAAAGGCTCTTGAATTAGCTAAAAACCTTCGTCTCTAAATTCAAGTGGCTTGTGGATGGAGATAAAAACACACATTTCTTTCAATAAACAATAAGGTGCAATTTCTAGAATTAATGGTCTAACGGGCAATAGGGTTTGGATAACCTCCCGTGATGAAATTAAAGCTGTGGTCCTTAATCAATTTTCTGCTCGATTATCTGAATCTATGAAAGATCGACTTGTGTTCATTAGCCATAACTTTAAAAAGTTGTCAAATTATGCGGCTTTGTCCCTTATACCTTATTTTCTAATAGTGAATCTAAGGAGGCAATCAGGGATGCGAGGGGGAGGGGACAAAGCCTACTGGCCCGATGGTTTTAATTTTTTTACTTTCTAAAATCATTATGGTCTTTGTTGGAAGTGATTTTATGGACTTGCTGGACTTTTCTTCTCGTGTGCTCCAATAAGTCTTGGATGTAACTCGGTATTCATCTCATTAATTCCAAAGGTCACTGATCCCTTATATATGTCTGATTATCACCGTTATTAGTCTTATTGGTTGCTTAAACAAGGTGATCACAAAGATTTTAGCTAACAGGCTCAAAAAGGTTATTAGTCTCGTAATCAATGAGGAACAATTAGCTTCTGTTGTAGGAAGGAATTATCTACATGGTTCTCTGATTGTGAATGAAGTGGTCTCCTAGTTAAAATCTATAAAAAGGAAGTTGTTACTTTTTAAGATTTATTTTGAAAAGGTGTTTGATGTGGTAAATTAGGAATTTTCGAATTCCATTCTTGATCAAATGGGCTTTCCATTGTTGTGACGCATATGCATTAGTAATTGTCTTGATTCAAGTAGATTATCAATTTTGGTGAATGGGTCTCCAATGTGGAATTTCAGTCATCTAGGGCATTCGACAAGGCGACCTGTTGTCTCTTTTTTATTCATTATTGTCATGGAAGCCTTTCATTTAGCATTTAAGTCGGTTGTGAATTCAGGGATTTTTCATAGTGTTCGTTACCAAATACTTGGCTGGTTATCTCTTACCTTTTGTATGCAGATGATGCTCTAATTATTGGTGATTGGTCATGCATGAATGCAAAAAACTTTTTACGAATATTGAGATATTTCAATCTCGCCTCAGATCTTAAGTTTAATTTTACTGAAAGTAGACTATATAGTGTTGGGTTGTTCAAATTGAAGTTGTGGAAATGACAGAATTGATGCACTACCAATCGGTTTGCCTTCCTTTTATACATTTAGGTATTCCAATTGGTGCAAACCCATGGCCTTTCAAAAACTTAGTAGTCGGTTATAAATAAATTCCAAAGAGAGTTACCATTATGGAACGTACAAATCTTATCATTTGGTGGTTGGCTAAAGTTGGTCAAAGCCGTGTTGGGTAGTTATCGAAAGCCCCACTGCAGGTCCTTCACAAATTAGAAAGTCTTCGAAGAAAGTTTCTATGAAAAGAGGTGGATGACTTAACAAAAATCCATTGGGTGGTTTGGGATAAGGTAACTATGCCCAAATAATCTGGCGGGCTTGGAGTCATGAGTATCAAAGAGACTAATATGGCCTTATTAGCAAAATGAATGTGGAAAATTAAAACTGAATCTGATGTGGTATGGGCCCGTTCGCTTTTGGCCATTCATCACTGTTGTAAGTTGTCCATATTTCCTTTAAAAAACTCTCTCCATTGCTTGTAGAGGACTATAGTAAAAATTGATAAAAAAATCAAAAAGACGAATATAAACTTTGGCATTTTCATTTGAGGAAATGTAGGTAGGAGGATGAAATAGCCTTATGGCTAGATAACTGGGTGGGAGTTGGTATCTTGAAATACTTGAATCCCATTCTTTTTATTTTAGAATTAAAGATAAAAATATGTAGTGAGGCAAAGGTTGGTGATACTAAATGACAGAAAACAATGGAATTGAAATCGAGGTCCATGCCACTTGATGGAGAAATAAATAAGTTGATAAATATGGTAATCCTTTTAATTGATTGCCAGACTCTACATGGAGAAGACTCTTAGAGTTGGTGCACGATGTGTAAGGGTCTTTCTCGGTTAAATCGATTCGCAATGCCATAGTTTCCAATCATCTTGTCGTTGACTTTTCTCCTATGGATCCTATGGGTCCCATTGAAGGTTAATATCTTCATTTGGAGGGTGTATTCCATCCAAAGATACATCAGGGAGACGTGGTGTTCCATTAAACTCTTTGGATTGTAGTCTATGTTTTAGTTACCTAGAAACCGCAAATCACATCTTGATTTCATGCCCTTTTGCCGCTCTCATCTGGTCAAAAATTTTCAATTGGTGTGATAGGTCTAGGTCCAGCTCGCTATTCATCCGTGAGGTTCTCCTTAATCTTCAAGCTTCATCTCACGAGTGATGAATGACATAAAGGTAATCGCATACTGGTGAATAAAAAATAGAACTCATTTAATAAATGTCAGTTGGCCGTTATAATGTAATTTTGCTTTCTACACTATGTTGATGTAATTCTCCTGTTCTAGCATCTTGCAAGTACGTTTTAATTAAATTTTATTGCTTTCTGTTAATAAAGAAAAATGAAAAGTAAGTAAATTATATATAATACTAATTACTAACTCTCTTGAAATGTTATTAGAGTTGTATCACCTTTTGTCTTATTTATTTTTAATCTTTAATTTTTTTTTCATTTCAACCTAATATTTTTACATCTTTACAAATTAGCCGAAATATTTTTTTACTAACTTCGGTCCTTTTAACTTTTATACTATAAAACATTTACGTTTTACGTTTCGATCTACATTTTGCGAGTTGACGCCGCAATATGCGTGTGTGGTTCAACGTTTTTACGTTTATTTATTTCCCATTTAGTGGCTTTCGCAACGCACTACTCAAGATAAACTTACTTATTGTATTATATGTTTTACGTTTCGTCTAACGGTAGTGTGTCCTTAGTGTAGTTTTATTTTCTTCGTTTTTATACAAGTTTTTCGACATTGGTAATTAGTAACGGTAATATTTCTTTGATGCTCGTTAATATGGTTTTACGTTACCTTACCCAAAATACTTAGTTACCATCTAATATACTTATTTGTGTGCGTATCAATCCCAAACACCCCGAACTCTGCAACCGATCTAGTTCCCAAGTGAACACAACACTCTCCGTCGTCTTCCCCACACCACCACCATCAGCATCACTACCACCACCACCACCACCACCACCACCAATGGAGCCTGACGTCAGCATCGACACTAGCTCCATGATCCGGATCGCGGTTCTCCCGGTCGGAGACATCCACCTCCACCTCTTCCGCAAGTACGCCGGAATGCTCGCACAACACCACACCATCCGACTCTCCACCATCACTTCCTTCTACACCGAGCACCAGAAGTCCCCTTTCTCCCAACAGCCATGGGACTCCGGCAGCCTCAGGTTCAAGTTCATCGTTGGTGGATCTCCGCCCAGTCCCTGGGAGGATTTCCAATCCAATCGGAAGATTCACGCCGTTATCGGCATCTGTCATTGCCCCTCTTCGCCTGATCTCGATGCTGTTGTTGATCAGTTTGCTGCTGCCTGTAGGGGATACGCTTCTTCGCTTGTTCAACGCTGTTTCGCTTTTGCCCCTGGAGATACGCAGGTTTAGTTGGTTTTGGGTATTGGTTTCAGTTCTGTTGCATTGTAGTGTCCGTTGTGATCGTATTGGTTGTGGATTGTATGCTCATTTGGCCTTGATTGTTTGTTTGACTTCTGCTGTTGAAGAGGGTTTAGTTGTTAGATTTAGTAGGTTACTTGATCTTGTGCATTTCCTTTTGCTGCTGTGTCTCTTCTTTCTTTGTACTGTTTTTGCAGTTGTATGTGCTACTGGCATCATGTCATATAGTTACTTGATCTTGTGCATGTTATCATGTATCGTGTGGCACTTGCATCGTGTTATAATGGTTGATACTCTCATAGTTTAGCCAACCAATTCTGGATATGCTGGCAAAGGAATGGTCTTTATACTTGAAAAGCTTATAAATTTTGATCTGTGTGACACTAAGATTGATATGGATGCTGTACCAATTTAAGCATTTTGGTGCAACTATATTGTGATATATAATCTCTCTTAAATGTGGAAGAGTTGATATGGGGTGACTTAGACATGTTTAGTAGTGGTCCATATTTCAGAATATTAATCAATCTGTGTCAGGATATTTGAGAACTGGAAAGAAAATAGAGTTAATATATATTAGTCTGCTCCATGTGTATACGAGCTCTATCTTCTTTCTTATGGGAGGTCATCTTGTTTGGTAGATAAACTGGTTTGTTTATCATCACCAACAAGCAATGCTCTTAGATGGCATAGACGCATAGTAGGTAACACAATATGTGTTCATTCTTAAAAAGTGAAAATGATAGAAGTTGTAGGTTGTAGCATAAATCAAATAGCATTGATTGCTACGAGTTAAGTAAATGATGGTCTTGTTTCAAAGGTTTTTTTTATTAAGGTTTGATCAATAAGTTATTGCACAATGCTGGTATATTTGACCTAAAAAATATTCCTAAAATCCTAATAACATGGCTTAATAGGTGTTCTTGTGATCTTATATTGCAGCTAGCGGATGGAAATGACAGAGGAAATAAGTTGGTTTTGTTTCCTCCAGGTGACCAGCGGACTCAGGAAATTCACTTGCAAACAATGATGCAAGACATTGCTGCTTCACTTCTAATGGAATTTGAAAAATGGGTTCTTCAAGCAGAATCCGGTGGGACCATTCTAAAGACACCTTTAGATTCTCAAGCCAGTCTCAGCTCAGAGGAGGTTTATGTTTTAGGTGTCCTGATTATTAAAAAAATGCTAATTCTTGATTTCAAGTGCGTGCATTAAGAATAATTTCTTAACTAACTTGATCAATTGTTTCAGGTGATTAAAGCGAAAAAGAGGAGACTAGGCAGAGCACAGAAAACAATTGGAGATTATTGTTTACTCGCTGGATCACCTTTTGATGCTAATGCCCATTATTCTACCGCTTTAGAACTTGCCAGGTTGACTGGGGATTATTTTTGGTATGCCGGTGCATTGGAAGGTGGTGTTTGTGCCTTGTTGGTAAGCATATGAAAGGATCAATTGTTAAAGATTAATGTAAATAATGTGAACATATGGTATCTAGATCTCTTTATTATTCATTCTATTACTATAGTGATGATTTTTTCATGGAATATTTATTCTTTGTTCTCAAATAAATATTTACCTACTTATCCTTTGTTTTCAATGAGCTTGAGCTTTATTTTTGTCATTCTTGCTCATAATGTGGCTTACCATCACATGGATACAGAAGTGATTGTTTTCCTTAAATAATCTGGAACCTTGATTTGCTTCTCATTGTAATGGCAGGTCATAAAAGCAAATGTATTTTTAAACGGATAGGTTTAACCTATTTTCTGGTTTGACAGGGAAAACATATCATATACATATAGCTAACAAAAGAATCGACGCAAGGAAACACCAATAATTGTGTTATGGCGTTGGAGATGTTTTCACACTGTTAGGAAGTCTAACTCTCATTTAAAACATGATATATGGCAGCTCAGGACATTTGTTTGTTATTTGAACAGTCTTAAAATCTGTATAGGTCTTTCAGTTCTGTTTTTAGTAATTTTTCTAATGAGGTGCTGGTAGCCATCCTATAGTTTTGTCATGGTATGCCAAAACTATGATAATTTCTTTCTTATTTTCTTTCCTGGCACCCCCATCCGCATTTAAGATTTATATTACATATTTTTATGATGTTTCTACTATATGGTTTTCTCTTTTAAGGTTAAGAACATTAATTGATTACTTGTATGATCTACATATATCCAGATATCGAGTAACATTTTCTTGTTGTGCTTATGTGCCATAAGATGGATAAAGCTGTTCATAAGGACCCAGTTATAGAGGAGGAGGTCAAGTATCGTTACAATAGTGTCATTGTGCATTACAGGAAATCATTTATACAAGACAATGCTCAGAGGTAGATCCTTACAAATTACCTACACCAGATGCATCTTTAATATATGCACATGAGAAAATACCCTATTTATCATACAAGTAAGATTAATCAGTTTAGATTTTAGAATGCTTTGAACTGAGGTGACCTATTTGCCCGCATAATCATCTTTGCAAAGTGGTCATGGTTTTTGAAAGTTTGTTTGATATGTTAGTGTTTAAGAAACTTTATGTTAATAAGATGTTTAAATTCAGGTGGAGACATAATACAGATCCTAATGATGTCGGGATCTTGTTAGTACATCCTGAATAAGCTTTCATGTATATACCTATATTTAACCTACTGATTAACTCTATGCAGGGTCTCACCCCTCAGCTTTGAACTGGAAGCTACTCTGAAATTGGCAAGATTTCTGTGCAGGTATATTTCAGTAACTTCTTGTTTGTTATTATGCATGCTATAGATTCTATTTTGTGACTGTTGTGATATACTGATATGTGCTATGTATTGTTTTCATTTCTGTGGGGACATTAAACTCAGTTCGGTATGATAGTGTGAATTTATCATGTTAGTTCAAGGTACACTTTGTTTTCTTCATTAAGAGGCAGAACTGTTCATCTTGTGAATTGGCCTAATTCAAAGTTATTGAAGCCTGATAGAAATCATGAAGATGTGAATTCACTTTGGCTTCAGGACATGAATAGTATCCTTGGGCAAAACCCTATATAAAGCCATCTTCTTTGGTAATACTACTCACTTGTATTGTTAACAAGACTAAATCCAAGTAATGTTTGTACTTCCACTTGTTACTTTTAGTCAGTAGTTGGTGTTCAGTGGTAGAGCTATTAGAAGTAGGGGTGTTTCATGGGTTGTGTTTGCTTGTCGGCAGGTTGGACATGACATTAACCTGGAAATACATTTATTATTCAACTAGAAAATTCTACGAAACGACAACCCAAAATACAAATGTTTATAAAATAATCATGTCATGCTCATTTTCCTTTTACCTTTTAAATTTTAGCATAAAATACCCATATTTTAATTTGCGACTAAACATATTCTTGTATAATTCTTGTATAATAAACAGGATTAACAGGTCAACCTATGAACATACCAGGTCGGACCAGTGATAAAGAACAGTATGTTATTTGGATAATAATGAACACAATTAAAAGGGAAATAAGAACAGAATGAGTATGATTAATGGAAACTTGGGGAAGAAGATACAAAAGATGATCCAGGGCTATGCCCTCACTCCATACATCATGAATAAGACTAACCTCTATAACTCACGCATACCTCACCATACATTCTCCCTCCTTATTTATTCTCTCTCTCTTCTAACAAACTCTTAGCCACTTTTAGGAATGTCACCTTTAGTCCTTCTAGCATAAACTTGTAATGTTTTAGGCCCCATATTCTTATCAACTCGAGCACAACCCATTTAGCTAAGTGTGTTCACAGGTTTGTCTTGAAATGGCCTCAACCCAGTTGGATCAAACTCCCACACATTTTGTGTTAGCTATTAGGTTCATGACGTGTCAGAAAATTCACACTCCCAATTAGAAGTAACCAGAAATGGGATCCAGCTGTTCAGTTCTTGAATCTCAGTTATTTTCTCATTATGTGTCTCTGCTTGGTTTCTTATTTCGGAGAATTCCTGCACATCTGACGTCAACTGTCGCATTAGATATGGGGATGAAGGGGATGCTTATGTTACTTGATATAAGTGCATTTGGGTCTAATTTACTACATCAAATGCAGGAAGGAATGCTACTTTTATTTAATATTTATCTGTCTCTTGATATAAGTGCATTTGGGTCTAATTTACCACATCAAACGCAGGAAGGGATACTACTTTTATTTGATATTTATCTGTCTTTTATCTGTTTCTTTTTTGGCATTCAAGGTCCATACTTCTTTTATCCCTCATTCCTTCATAAATTTTTAATGTGTAGTTTTTTGTTTCTCCTTATACTATCTTTCCTAAATTATGGTTACAGGTTTCAGTGTATCTACCCATATCTTTTTTTGTTTGGTGTTTCAGACCTGAGCTGGCTAGGGAGGTAGTGGAGCTTTTGACTTCTGCTGCAGATGGAGCGAAATCTTTAATTGATGCAAGTGATAGACTGATATTATACATTGAAATAGCTCGTTTATATGGAACTCTTGGTTACCATAGGAAAGCTGCCTTTTTCTCTAGGCAGGTGGCTCAGTTATATTTGCAACAAGCAAACAATTTGGCTGCTATTAGTGCCATGCAAGTTCTGGCCCTGACTACAAAAGCTTATCGTGTTCAAAGTAGAGCTTCCATTCCCAAGCTTTCTGTTTTCAATGTGAGTTCTTAATTCTTATTCATTCAATTTTCCTTCATTTGATTTATTTTAACAACCAAAATAATTTGTTTTTACCATGTGTGAATTTTTATACAAGGATGCTGGGTCATCTATAACTGATGGTGGAAAGATGCATCATCACTTGGTAGTATCTCTATTCGAGTCACAATGGAGCACCTTGCAGATGGTTGTACTGAAGGAGATACTTCTCTCAGCTGTTCGTGCTGGAGATCCTCTTGCTGCATGGAGTGCAGCAGCACGTCTTTTAAGATCTTACTATCCTCTAATAACACCTTCAGGTCAAAATGGGCTTGCAAGTGCACTCAACAATTCAGCTGAAAGACTTCCATCTGGAACTCATTGTGCTGATCCTGCCTTACCTTTTGTGAGGTAACTTTGCATTAAATGAATGTTATCATTTAGTCATGAGCAGTGGCTACTTTTCTTGGCTTTATGTAGTCTTTTTCATGTGAAAATGAGGCAGCTCAGTTTATCTATTTTAGCTTCCTTTTATGTGATAATTGTTGGAAATGCTAAATTTTTGAAAGTTAACTAACTTTGATGAATACTTTGCCCAGTTTCTATATGAATTTGGAACTGATTTTAGCAAGAAAATTGAAGTCTATGTAGTCAAAGGCGCAAGAGGTGTGCCTAGGTGCTTCATAGTCATGCAAGATGACCATCATGATAAGGTCTAGGTGAGGCGCTCGCCTTGGTCCAGGCGTAGGCGCAGTCACACGACCACATGGTTCAGCTAGCCACCATAGAGAAAATGGTGGAGAGACCAACCTAAGGATGTCTAGGATTTTCATTTTACGAATGATAGAAACAAGTTGTCTCATCCTAGATGCCTTATATAAAGTGGTTGTTGCGCTTTGCTTTTCTCTTTTGGGCTTTTTTTACTTGTTAAAGTTTCTTCTTTCTTGCTTTAACTTCTTTATTCTTATTTTGGTTTTATTTGTATGACTATGCTAGAAATTATTGTACTAGTTATAATTTGATATTTAATTGAACTATTTTGTAAGTTCTGTTATGAGTTTGATATTACTTGGGCTATTTTAATTACCATTTTAATTGGATTATATTAATTGCTAAGTTCTGTTATATGGATTATTTTGCAGGTTGCATTCATTTCCTCTGCATCCATCACAGATGGACATTATAAAAAGAAATACTGGCAGAGAGGATTGGTGGTCCGGATCAGCTCCTTCTGGGCCTTTTATCTACACACCTTTCAGCAAAGGAGATTCAATCAACAACAGTAAACAAGAACTTGTTTGGGTGGTTGGAGAACCTGTCCAGGTGTTGGTGGAATTAGCAAACCCTTGTGGCTTTGACTTAGTTGTAAATAGCATATATCTTTCTGTGCATTCCGGAAATTTTGATGCGTTTCCAATCAGTGTTACTCTTCCCCCTAATTCCTCTAAAGTGATCAGTTTATCAGGAATTCCGACTAAAGTGGGCCCCGTGAATATCCCTGGATGCCTTGTTCATTGTTTTGGTGTAATCACCGAGCATTTCTTCAAGGATGTTGACAATTTGCTTCTTGGAGCTGCACAAGGGCTTGTTATATCTGATCCTTTTCGGTGCTGTGGGTCCGGAAAGCTAAAAACAACAGCCGTACCAAACATTACAGTTGTACCTTCGCTGCCATTGTTGGTTTCACACATTGTTGGGGGTGACGGTGCTGTTATATTATATGAAGGCGAGATTCGGGAACTTTGGATAAGTGTGGCAAATGCTGGCACGGTGGCAGTTGAGCAGGCACATATATCCTTGTCAGGGAAAAATCAAGATTCTGTCATATCCATTGATTACGAGGCATTGAAATCTGCTCTTCCGTTAAAGCCTGGTGCTGAAGTGACTATACCAGTCACCTTGAAGGCCTGGCAGCTTGGCTTGGTGGATCATGATGCCGTTGCTAGTAAGAGCACATCTGTTAATGTGACAAGGCCACTAAAGGACGCAAGCAGCCCAATGTTATTGATCCATTATGCAGGTAAATATTACCAGTTCTTGTCTAATGGTACAATGTTTTCTTTACAAGACTAGTGGTATAAGTGACAAGGTGAGGGCCAGTTAAATAACCGGTTGAAACAGGCCGGGTCGGAAGACCGAGTAATGCCTCTTTTACCCTTATTTATTTTTTTGATAGATAATGGATGCATTAATAGTGATTGCCGAAACAGATTATTACAATAATAATTTAAATTTACGGGTTAAATGATTTAGGAGGTTGTCATCATTAAAATAGACTTTGGGTGACTTTCAACGTCTTTGACCCGTATGACTGGTTCTCTTTTAAGCTAGATTTTTTAATGTGTTTTTTTCTTCTTGTTTGAGATAAACACTTATGAAATTGCCACGCTTTCAAGTAAGTGGTCCCGCATCTTAAAAACAAAGCAATGGAAGTTATTTAATCCTTGGTCTCTGTGTCTATCGAAATTGGTTTTTATTTTTGAAGTATTTATACTTTTTCTTAACTCGTATATTGGCTAACTTACATGATTTTGGTGATTCAACCTTAGAATAGGGAGTCGTAAAAGTAAACCTACCAAAGAACACCCAGTATCCGTCACTTCTGGACATAAAACTGAAATTCAGATTTTTCTTCCCTCCTTTTTCCTCCCCCTAACTTGGTGCATCATCACAATGATTGATTGATTTATTTGGATGGAATTTAGTTTTCATGTTCTTAACTTCTCATATACTTGAGGTTTCACATTTAAAGTTTTTGTTTCCGTTTCTGTTCATAAGTCATATGTGGCCCTTTCAGAAGCACCCCACATTTATGTATCAATCCATTGCCAAGATCCACTTTTCTGGTTCTTGTAGCATTAAATCTGTTTAATCATAAACTGATAATTAAATAAAGGATAAGGAGTATAGCTCATATTGTTATTGTAATGTAGTAGCGTTTGAAGTCAATTCATCTGCAAGTAGACGCCTATCATATATATTTATATATAATAGAGGTGGCAAAAGGTGAGCAGGTTGGGGAGTAGGTAAAATCAGGTAATTTTGTTCGAGTCAAAACACTTCTGGATGGTTGACCAGGAACACTGTTGTCCAAAAACTTAAATTGTAAATAAATAGTGTGACAGATGCAGTTACAAGATAATCTGATCTTTTTAATAAAGTGACATAGAAGGTTAATGCTTCCAAATTTAAATTGGGTGACTTTGGTTCTCTTTGTCATGTTTAACCAGTTTGACCCGTTTCCTTTTTAGCACTCAGTTAAACCGTTAAAGATAAAACATCACCTAAGTGATTAGGAGATGAACTGAAGTTGACGTTTATCTTATCTAGCCTTGCTACTTGTTTCTTGTGTCAGGTCCTGCAGAGAACCATGGAGAGCTGGTAGAAAGTGTTAATGTTGTGCCACCTGGACGGCGCCTTGTTACTCCCTTAAACGTGTGTGTTTTGCAGGGCTTATCTTTTGTGAAAGCTCGCTTACTGTCAATGGAAATCCCTGCTCATGTGGGAGATATTTCGAACAATTCATTGGATAATAATGATTCTGCTGATAGGTTGGTGAAAATGGATCCCTACAGAGGAAGTTGGGGATTAAGATTTCTTGAACTTGAGTTATCCAATCCAACAGATGTTGTGTTTGAGGTTGGTGTCTCGGTCCAACTGGAGAACAATGAAAATCCTTCGGAATTTGATTACCCCAAAACAAGAATAGACAGAGATTACAGTGCAAGAGTATTGATACCACTGGAGCATTTTAAGCTACCCGTTCTTGACGGTTCTTTTCTTGCAAACAATTCACTATCAAACGGGGATGGTGGTAAAACCTCAGAGAAGAAGAAGAAAGCGGAACTCAATGCTTATATACGGAAGCTGATTTCAAAGATCAAGGTTAGGTGGGTCTCCGGACGGAATAGTTCAGGGGAATTGCATATTAAGGATGCTACACAAGCTGCCCTTCAGACGTCAATAATGGATGTTTTACTACCAGATCCTTTGACCTTCAGTTTCAGGCTTGTTAAGGATCATGTAGGAGACGGAAATTCTTCTTCACCCAAGGATGTGCTCGCACATGACATGACCCCCATGGAGGTTTTGGTCCGGAATAACACAAAGGATTCTATCAGCATGAATCTTAGTATTACATGTAGAGATGTAGCCGGTGAAAACTGCATCGAAGGCACCAATTCTGCTGTACTGTGGTCTGGTAAGATGGTCCTTGCTATGTGTGTGTGGATTTCTTATACATACACATGCAGTAACTGAATTTTCGAGCTATTATATAGCTCCTGGTCATCTCATTGATTATCAACTCGATTAACAATGATTCATTTTTTGTAATTTTGTGGTAGGTGCTTTAAGTGGCATGAAAGTAGAAGTTCCTCCTCTTGAAGAGATTAAACATTCATTTTGTTTGTATTTTCTTGTCCCGGGTGAGTACACATTAATGGCTGCTGCAGTAATAGATGATCCTAATGAAATTTTGAGGGCTCGTGCACCGTCTTCTTCACCTGATGAGCCAATCTTTTGTAGAGGCCCACCTTATCATGTTCGCGTAAATGGTACTCTCTAAAACTTCATGTTACATAGAAGCGGCCTATCTCTCTCTAGCCGTTACCATATCTACATATAGATATATAACATGCATACATAGATATAGTATATGTATGTGTGTATATCCGAGTATGTGCATTAGTTTGTACCGTGTTGTAACATTTTGAACTGTGATCAGTTAAAACTTTGTGCGTGTATGTGATGAATGTTGCATTAGATTGTCTGGTATGATTAAACTCATTTATTGTCTTCAATGGTGATAATTATCGTTACTTGGTGGGTTTTCAAGTTAATTTAGTATAAACCAACATGATGCTCATTGTTAATGAATATTAACCAGCTTCAACCATTAGTTGCTGCTCTTTGTTGAGTCACCTAAAATGAATATTAACCAGCTTCAACCATTTGTTTCAATTGTTTGGAACATTTTTCCTTGTTTGAAATTGTTTATTTTCTATACTTTTGACTTATTAATTTTTTAAAAGTTAATAAGTAAAAAAAAAAAAGTGTTTGGCAAACCTAACTAGACTTTTTAAAATGATTTTTTGTATAGGGTAAAAAAAAGGTTTTGAAAAGTAAGGAGTGTTATACATTAACTTTTGAAAACTCTTTTTAGTCTGATTTTCTACTATATCCATTTAGTATCTTCTATTAACTTTCATATTTTTAAAAATGTTTTTTTGGTTATTTTACAACCTTTTAGTTTATAAGTTAATCTAAACATTTATTTAAAAACTTATTTTGAAAATCATAAGTTAACAAATCTAATTTTCAAAAAGTTTTTTTCAACCAAAATAAACATTCTTAGACAGCCATAGGTGTGAAAAGAAGTGCGTTTAAAAATCATAAGGAATCGGTATAATTTAAGTTTTTTTGAAGAATAATAGCGTTGTGATCATCAATGATGTGTATTGTTCAGTCTTAAAAACCATAAGCTTATATTAAAAAACTAATATTCAAGCCTATAATTTATATAAACATATTAATTTTTGTTAATATAATATATGCATATATCGTAAAATATATACTTTGTATATAGTTAGTCATAAAATAATGTTTATCATAAATAATATATGTCATAGTATGCATAGAAAATACAATTACAATAATATCTTAAAATAATGATCTATGTAAATATAAAACAATTATTAAGCATAAAACAAGTTGAGCCCTAACCAATGTAGACCTTAGAAAATTAGTTAATTGCTCACCAGTGAAGATCAAGCTTTAGATACAAATCTTGACACGAGCAAACTATAGCTTGAGCTATGTTAGGTTGAGCCAAGCTCGAGATATGCTCTTTAAACTCGTATGTGGCTCGAACTAGAATTGACTCAACCAACATTCTATGGTCCAATACGTGGTATCCAATAATCTTTAACCCATTGGTTTTTGGTTTTGTTGTGTTTTAGAACTGATTTTTTTTTGCATAACATACATCAAAAGATTATTCCCATGTCAGAAGTTAGACCAAACATAATCTACTCTTATAATCATTTAGACAAGACATGATCTATAGCTAAAATTGATAGAATAGTAGTTGTAAATCTCTTAGGCCAGATGTGGTTTATTTTAAATTGTTAAACCGAAACATAACTAGCCTTAACTGATACATAACAACCTTGAAGGTTGGATTTCATAACATCTATTTTTCCGGTTTCTTGTTATGTATATAACCAATCTCATTCTTATTTATGACCCATATCAAAGCAACTATCGTGTCGAATTTCATCAAACAAGAGTCACATGACCCACTTCGTTCCAAAGAAAACACACACGTTTACCCTATCCTAAGTGTGTATTGTGTGCAAATATGAATGTACAAGTGCAAGAAGCATAGAATCAAAACAATTGTTCGATATTCGAATTCGTCTTTTATAACACATGTGCTACATGAGAAAGGCCAAAGTCAATACCCAACCTTATCATGTTTCTTCTCACCCGTAGACCTTTATTATAGCAAACTAAACCTAAACTTAATATTTTTTTTAATTTGTCAAACTTCTTTATATGTTATTTATAGAGAGATTTATACACATGTAAATGTTTCAAAAATTAATATAAATTTTTCTTCCAACACATGTTTGGAGATTGGCTCTAGAGGTGAAAACAAGTCAACCAACCTATTAAGATCTCGAATTAAGCTGAGGGTATACATGTTTGGAGTTTGTGCCCAAATGAGAGCTTATTATTTTAATAATTCATAAATGTAATGATATATGTAGAGAAATTAAATAATTAATAAATAATAAAAGAGTTGAGTCGGAGTTAAGCTTGACCTTTGAAAAGTACTCATTAGTCGAGATTAAGCTTTAGATTGTAGTTTTGACCCTAGTCGAACTCGAGAGCTATTTTAAATTGAGCCAAAACTCAAATTAGGTGAGCTTAAGCTCAATGCGCCCTTGCTCCTTTATACTTCTATGCGGTCGAACTAGAATTGACTCAAACAACATTTTATGTCTAATATGTGCTTGTTGTTTAAAAAAACATTGTTTTCGGTCAGGTGTGTTCCAAAACTGGTTTTTATTTTCCTAACATACACCAAATATTATATATAATACTAAATTACCATATGGTTTGTGCATAGGAGTATGATACCTCATGCTTATCAAATGATTTGTGTTTGAGAGTGTGTATCATGTGCTTAATAGGTTGTAGCAACCCTTTTGTTTTTTTTTTCTTCCCATCTTTAACCTTTTATGTTTAGGCTTAGGTTCAAATAGAAAGACTTTTAAAACAAAAAAGTATAAGAAGTAATCTCAACCATCAACCTTTTAAATTAATGGTTGAGATAACTTGTATGAAATGTTTTTTACAAGATTATTTTAGAAATAATCACTTTTTGTTGAATTTTAGTAATTTTCTTATTTTTTAAAACGTTCATAACTTTTATGTACGGCATTATTTTTTTTTATAAAAAGCATACCATAAAAACGAGTGTTTTTCTATCTTTAAAATAAGTACAATATTGTTAGATAAAAAGATATAATTTATATTTTTTAGCTTATATATCGTCATTGTGTTTTTAATGCAATATATTGTGTCTTTTTGTTAGTTGTTGTGTTAATCTAAATACTATTGTGTTTTTCTAAAATGATGAATTAAAAAAATATTATGACGGAATAACATTGTTGTATGTTTTTAATATGTAAATACAATAATAAATTAACAACTAATTGATCTAATACATTAAAAATAATGACAAAATAACATAATGTCTAATTGTGTCTTTTGATCGTCATTGTGTTATCTTGAATACTATGAGTTTTGAAAAATATATTGGTGAAATATCATGATTGTCTACTTCTAATGGTAAAACACTATGATTAATAACAATAAGTTTATATAATGTATTAAAAAATAATGACAAAAACAACAACTTGTGTTATCTTAAACACTATGAGTTTTGAAAAACATAGCGGTGAAAGTATATCATTGTTCTTCTAGTTGTAAAAATACAATTATAGATAATAAGTTTATAATCTATAAAAACAATAACAAAAAAAAAACACAAAGTGATCTAAAACGTAAAAAATACAATAATTAATACACATAACAAATTTTGTAAAATATATGACACAATGAACTGATATTTGACATAATTAACGTATAAGACAGAATTAGCTAACGTATCTAACACGATGACCAAAATGCCCCATCTTTAAAAAAATAGAAGGACACGTGTCAAGGCCACAATCCGTCTTAGTTTTTTTCAGATTAAACATTATTTTTACTATAATCTTACCCTTAAATGTAACATTATACTTTTATATGTTTTACAATTAGCTTCAACAATTTTTTACTTTAAACTTTGATCCTTTATACATTTCATATTTTATAAAATTTTCATTACACGTTTCGGTCTAAAGTTTGGGAGTTAACACACCATAGCGTGAGTGTGTGGTTCAACGTGTTTATACTTAATTTTCTGTTACAAGTCCACCGGCTCATCCTCACGTGATCAAGGCGTGCATGCAAGCACGAGTATTATGAATTAGTCTTTGTTTATTTAATTGTCTATTTCTTGGTCTTCCTAGTTTTTAGTGTGGAAAAGTGTGTGAGAGAATAAGGGAGATCGTGAGCCATGCTTGGTTCTCCATGTGTGCATGTTTCTAATTAGTAGAAAGTGGAAGTAGTGGTAGATGTGTCTTGTACCCTTTATAAGGGAATTTCTTCTTTTGAGTAAGGTATGCAGAAAATCGTTCCAAATCTCCTCTCTAAATTCTATCCTTTCTCTTCCTATTTGGCTTAACCGATCTAACCACAACAGTGGTATCAGAGCGGTGCTGATCTCCATGGATACCCGA
>BJCM01079756.1:0-15598 GCA_018326385.1 Flaveria bidentis
TGAACCCTACCTATATATATATATATATATATATATATATATATATAAACACTCCCTACATTAAATTTATTTTTCCTTCAACGATCCCTTACTAACTAAAAATTAACCCCATTAGTGTTTTGATGATATGGACTATTTTGGTGGCCAAAACACTAAGCAACTACCTCCATCTTGGTTTTCATGTATTTTAATTGCTCTTTAGAATATATATAAAATTATTCCAATGTATTTAAACCATGATCCCACACTTGGACGATTGTTCTGTTTTTTTAATAGTTCAAGCCGTTTTCTGCCTCTCACTCACCAAGTCATCCTAAATTAAAACATTCAAATCCTAGGCTTCTATCTGATGTGCCATTAAAAGTGAAAGTTCATGCCATTTTTAATTCTAAATTGAGGGGCCTATGGCCCAAAACGCTTGCTTTAGTCTTAAACCTATTGGATCGACGTTGGTGGAAATTGTTGCTAAAATGACATGAACATTTATGATCAGAGAAAACCAACTATGAGGTTGATAGGGGGTTTAGGCCCTTAACTTTTAGAGTTCCTAGTTTCAAATACAATGTATATTGATCATCTTAATAAAATTAATTTTAGAAAGAACACAACTCAACTTTAAAATCCAAATATTTTACTAGCAACAAAAAGTAAAAACCATAGTAACTTTGTTATTCTAGGAGGACCATTTCTGATTTTTTTAAAGATTATACACCAATAATGAATCATTGTGAAGGAATGGGTCATGATTAAAATTATTTTAACAAAATAGAGACCATAGAGACAGATTACTTATTATTATGATGCTATCAGCCATGTAATGTTTATTTATAGACCATTAGTTTCTTTGTGCCGACATATCTAATTGAAGTACGCTTACCGCAAGGTATATAGTTCCCAGTAAAAATTTGCTTCCTATTCTACACACATATTTATAAAGATAATCAAGATCAAACTAGCACACGCATTAAAGATTTATCACCAAACATCAAAACATGTGAAACCAACTGACAAACAGCTCACTCCACCCCAATTCAAATACAGTAGCTCAAAAGTTTCAAACGGGCACACGCCGACGGTGATTTCGAGAACAAAAGGCTTCCTTTCGAGGACTGTAATTGCGAAAGTTGAAGTTTTTATTCGATTTCAGGTTAGTTTATCCATCTGGGTTTTTCCTTTCGTTCTTTTTCGTTGATTTATTCGTTGGAATTTTTGGATTTCGTTCATTGAGGCTAGTTGTGGAAGTGGTGTCAGTTGGGTAGAATCTTGATTTGACGATTGTTGTTTAGAATGTGAGATTATTCTATTCATTGGGGATCTGATTCGTGAAAATTAGTTAACTCGTGTTTAGTTTAAGTTCAAGAATATTGTTGTTGATTTCTGATGTAAAAGTAAAAAAGCTAATGATTACTGCAGTCTGCAGGAACAATTTATTCATCTTCTTCACTCTTAATTCTACAGGTAAATCTGATCCATCAATGGGGTTTTGTGCATATTTGTTTCTGTTTCTTGCTTCAATTTCTGCAATTTCAGCACAATATGTTCAAGAATCAGAACTTGTGATTAATGGGACTTTACCAATATTCCATACTGATCCGAATTATATCTGCGCGACTATCGATTGGTGGCCTAGTGATAAGTGTAACTACAACCATTGCCCATGGGGGTCATCTTCAGCTTTAAATCTGGTAGGCATTGTAAACTTATCAAAATGGATGATATTTTGTTTGAAATCTGATAGAAAACTTATATGTGTTATCATATTTTCAGGATTTATCTCACCCAATTCTTATAAAGGCGGTTCAAGGTTTGTTTTCTTGTGTTAAAACTGCAAGAATTTCTGATCATGTGTTTTGATTGTGCTGACTTCTGTTTGTTGATGACGTAAAACAGCTTTTGAGCGTTTAAGGATACGCGTTGGAGGTTCGTTACAAGACCAAGTGGTGTATAATGTTGGGGTTATTTCGGGTCCTTGCCATCCGTTTACAAAAGTTAAGTGGGGATTGTTTGGATTCTCTAAGGGTTGTCTTAGAATGGATAGGTGGGATGAATTGAATAACTTTTTTGCCAAGACAAGGTGAGAAAAAGACTTTTGATTGCTTACTATATCAGATTAGTATATACTGACTTTGTTGTGCTTTATACATTAGTTGTGCCAATTTTGACAGGTTTATTACTAACAATACAACATAATTAGTTATTTTATTTATAGATTTAGATTATTAATGAAATAATATAACTTTTTAAACATAGTTAAAATACTTTATTTTAAAAAAAAATAATAGAACTTTTGGACAAGGAGTGTTTTGTATCGACCCATAGTACCTATTATTTCATATTTAAAACCGAAATTTGTTTCTGTAGATCACTTGTCACCTTTGGGTTGAATGCACTCCGTGGAAGACACGAGATTAAGAAGGGAGTTTGGGGAGGAAAATGGAATTCCACCAATGCCCATGATCTTATAAAATATACCATTGCCAAAGGGTATCAGATACATTCATGGGAATTTGGTAATAACTTCATTTATTCAAATTCATCACGATTTTTTCATACATATGATAGGCAATTATATATATGTGCGTATATTGATTGTAGGTAACGAATTGAGTGGAAAGGGCATTGGTGCTATGGTCCATGCTGAACAGTATGGAAGTGACTTAATTGAACTCAGGGGCATAATTGACAATTTATACCGGAAATTCCGGCCAAAACCCTTGCTTGTAGCACCCGGTGGGTTCTTTGATAAAGAGTGGTTTTCAAAGCTTCTTAAGATTTCGGGTTCAGAAATTGTTGATGTAATGACACTCCATTTGTATAACTTGGGACCAGGTTTGTGCTATTTAGCATCCCCAATATACTTATTATTTGAATTCATCTTGAGGTGAAAAATCGGTGTGTTGGGCTGGTTGAACTGTTAGGTTTAGTTCGGTTGAATGGGTCAACATGGGTTGATTTGACCTGCAAACACTCTTATGTCCAATTTTATATTTTATAAATATGTAATGCCTCTACTATCGTTACAAAAGATGTTATTACTGTAATTGTCTAAATAAAAATAATCCCCTTTTAGCTAAATATTTATATTTGACCCCTTTGAGATAAAGTACAACCTAGGGGTGGGAGTTCTTGACACGAAAAAAATAATCAGCTTTTGGATTTTCATTTCTATTCATCGTGTTTGGGTTGACCTGTTTAACATGTTTACCATTTAACGCATTTATTGCAACTTATCAACCCATTTAAGACCCATTTAACACATTTACAACTTGATTACAACTCATTGACAACCTGTCGACTCGTTTGATTAACTGGGTTACAATGGTCATGTTCGGGTTAAATAATTTGAGTGTGTGGGTTAGTATTGGTTGATATCTTTGAACCAAATATAATATATTGGTCATGTTTGGGTTCCTCAATTCAACTTGCCAAACCAACATGATTGTCACCCCTCATCTAACCATAAGTAATGAGTCCAAGTTTCCTCCTCCAAGCATACTTTTTCTATAAAAAACTCCCATCTTTGCTATTTATTCATTTTCCTTATCTTATGTTCCATTTATTGTTTCCCACGTAATGGGCCCGCCAAAATGTAAGTAATGAAAAACAGTAAAAATTACTATAAACGCTCCTTAAATCTTAGTAAACAATAACCTTGAGTTTCTTTATGCAGGCATGGATCCAAATCTTGTAAGGAAGATTTTAGATCCGCATTTCTTGAGCAGGGCATCAGTCACATTTACTGATTTCCAGCAAACCATAAAAACGAATGGCCCATGGGCATCTTCTTGGATCGGGGAATCTGGTGGAGCGTACAACAGTGGCGGTCTTCACGTTTCAGACACATTCATTGATAGCTTCTGGTAAAAAAAAAAAAGAAAAGAAAATTGGCATTTTAAAGGAAAAAGAATAACATTTTTTTTGCTGATCTTGTTTATGCATAAAATTTCTATAGGTACTTGGATCAGCTTGCAATGGCAGCTAAGTACCACACTGAGGTGTATTGCAGGCAAACTTTAATTGGTGGAAATTATGGTCTTCTCAACAAAACAACGTTTATGCCCAACCCTGATTATTACAGGTGATTTAATCCCACTTTTTAAATTTTTGTAACGTGTTTTTTTACTATACGTGAGTAACATGTTCAGTGAATATGCTGCAGTGCACTCTTATGGCACCGGCTTATGGGAACAGGGGTTCTTTCTGTGGAAAGGATCAATGTCGGGCCACATTTACGCACATATGCTCATTGTTCAAAAGGAAAAGTAAGTCTACTTATTATTTGATATAAAAGGCAGTATGTGTTAGGTTGTTACTTGCTACTCATCATATTTTCATATCTGCAGGGGGGGATAACATTGCTTCTGATTAACCTAAGCAACCAAACAGCATTTAAACTCAACGTTCACAACATCTTGAATGTGAATTCGCATACAACAAAAGGCCGAAAGCTGTCTTTTATTGATCGGACAAAGTCAACATTTTCATGGATCGGGTCAAAGTCAACAAAGGAGGAACTTGTGCGTGAGGAGTACCATTTGACCCCACAAGGTGGCGATTTGAGAAGTAGAACAATGCTTCTAAATGGGTTTCCATTACAGCTTACACAAACCGGAGACATCCCACAACTGAAACCAAATGTTGTGGATGTGAATTCTCCGATTATCATCGCTCCTTTGACCATGAAGTTCGTCCAGTTCCCAAACTTTGAAGCTTCGGGTTGCACATGACCCTCAGGGTGTGTAGCTTGTATTGTATTGTATTGTGTATATGTATAACAAGTGTAGAACTTTGCAGTGATGAAACAGCATTGCAAAGTTGATGTTCCACTTGACCCACCTTATTTATAGAATGTGGTTGAAGTGCCCCCCTTGGGTTATAAAAATGACACTTGACCACCTTCAGCTATGATAAATTCATAATGAAATAAAAGTTTGTCGTTACAAATGTGCAAATGGAAATTGCTCCTTTTATTTCATATTGTAATACATGATTTAGTCTTCATGTTTTTGAAACTCACCTATATATTATTGAAATAGTATGAATTGATGAAGAATCTCGTGGGGCTTATCTTAACTGTTCTTTGATTTCTTGTCCTTTGATTTTGTGTTTGCGTTCTTCGATTTTTGTTACGGGTTTTCTTTTTGCTAATCCATAAGAAACGACCTCGAAAAATCTTGCAAAAAATCATGGATCACTAAAACAAAAAAACAACAATAAGAACATGTGTGATTTGCAGCAGATTGTTAATTTGATTTAATTTGATTTCAATCGTAAAATCGATGATAGGAGAGAATCAAAGAAGAGTTAATTATCATATTTGACTGAGTATATAATAATTCAGATAAAGGCATAAAGGGACAGCATCAAATGAAAACTTTTCTTACCTAGAACTCTTCTAATCTTTTTTCAAAACTTATAAGATTTTATATGTTATTAGGATTTTAAAAAATCGCACCTTCAAGTTAATAAACAACAAAAATAAATATTTAACTTGTCCAACTGATTTTACACTAATACATGTAGTATCATCATTCTTAATTATCATAAGTAGTAGTATTATGATATTATTTGTATTCACAAATCAACTTAAAAATAACAAAATCAATCTATTGAAGTATGGTCGAACTAAAAAAATATGGTCCTTTTGTAAAACGCAATTTAAACAAAAGCGACTTAATCAAATTTTCTTTAAACAAAAACAATAAATCAAAGAAAATTTGATATACTAACCGTTAGTCGTTGATAGTTAATTTCTTTGAACAAAAAAGAGGCAAAAAAAGGCTAGCCGATGACGATCAGATTGATCGAAGAGGAAGGAATCTAGGAAGAATCGTTTGCTTTGTGAATTGTGTGGCTATGTTTCTTCAATAAATATCAAATCATCAAAATTCTCATCGGGTTGCAATTATCAAGTATTGTTCCTATTTCAAAATTCTACTGATCCATAAAATACCAAAACACGTTATAATTTCTTTTCGAAATAGGAGGCCCCAAGCCTGTGCCGTCACAAATCACATTATACAGCCGGCTCTGAGTGTGATCTCTTTATCATCATCACCTTTAACATTTCATAATGATCATTATACAACATTCTCCAACAAAGTACTCTTTCTCCCAAACTAACCAAAATCATCTACAACTCGTTCGTCATAACCGGTCAGCTTTTTTCAACATCGAAAACCGAAATGCAGATATTACACTTCTTTGAAGTGTGTAGTCGTCTCCTCAAAATGATTAATTAGGTTTTGTTTTTATCATTCATTCTCGATATGATATTAGTACTACATATATTGTGTATGATATATTGCATATATGTAGTGTAGTACAATATTATCATATGTATGTAGTATCATAATAATAATAATAAAGATATGTAGTATCGAAAACTTACGGTACGCTAATATTTTTCCTCTAAGTGGCGATTTAATGTTGCCTATTTTATGTATAAATAATAACGTATAAAAAGGTTATAGATTTTATAAGATGTTAATCGGTGAGGCCAATGCTACTAGACCTCTTACTGATCTCTTGAAGGAGGAGGGATTTATATGGTGACGAAAAGTCATTTGTAGAGCTTAAAATTGCTTTGATAACTGCTCTTATACTAGCCCTACCAGATTATTTTCCGAAAGATATAGTAATTGGGTAATATACTATAAAACCTCAGGTTCTCTTTGCACTTGAAGTGGTAACAGTTTTTTAAAATCTTCTACTGAAGACATTATTACGTTATGTAATAACATGTGATTTTTGATTTCAGATAATTATTCAATGTTGCTAAAAAATATGCATTCCAATCCAAATAACATGTTAGGAAAACTTCTTACCCACATTTGGGTTTATGATCTAATAAACACATTTATTCATGAGACAAATAAGATATAGAGGAGGATACTTAACTAGACTTTTATAGGATATTTTAATTTTTTATCATTGTTCATGTTAAATTGACTATTTTCTTTTTAAATTTTACTAGTTGAGATTAAGGAACATTTATAGTGCTATAACAGGAGTAACTGATGCCAATCCCATGATTCCTCATATTATCAAGAACATTAATCAATCGCAAACCCTCATATACAATAGAACCCCTAAAAGGTTACAAGCATAATCAAATTCAAAAGATGAATTTTACCATCTGTACAATAACAATAAGCTGATTGCTTACTTACCCATTTGAAACAGAGACACCACAACAGTGTCGCCTCCCGTGGACCGAAAATGGCAAACAACCTCACGGGAAGTGAGGCAGCGGATAACCAGCCGCTCTCGCCATCACCCCTTTTTTAAAACCGCGACACCATCTCTATAATTTATAATAAGGTAAAGTACTCCGCCAGTACAATTATCTGATCTTTCTTTAAGTCAGGATCAATATAAAAAAATAAAAATAAAAATTGCTAAATCAGATTGATCTTTCGATTAACATATAAAAACACGCGTACAACAAAAAGATAGGTGTTGTACATCTATGTAGTACATGCTTGTACTGTACTGTTCATTTCATTCTAAAATTAACTATATTTAGTTTAATTTAATTTAATTCAAATTAATTTAATTAATTTAAATTAAATTAATAAATTTGCTAGATGAGAATGTTTTAATGTTAGGTTTGGGTAGGGGCATGTTTTTTTCTAAGAAGAACGATACTAGATTTAGAAGATATAAACATTAGATATGTTTATAATCTAGTAGTTTTCAAGAATTTGATTGCTGAAATTTGATTATAAATAAGAAGCAAATTGCTGGAATTAGGCACCCGACATCTTAAAGCTCTAAACCCATAAAGTAATTGAAATAGAACACATGGAATTCACTATTAGATAAAATTGAAAAAATATATTTCAGTTTACTTTGTGAATTTTATAAGTTGCTAATGGGTTAGGTAGTTTAGTTTAGGGAGGTTCAGGCTTGTTTCAATTTTAATGCATATATCAATTAATTGTTTGAAAAGATTCTTTGTGATTAAAGCAAAATTCATTTAAACAAATGGAGCTACTTTTTCTTAATCATATTTGGATGGAGGATACAAACTTTTATATAGTTCTCTTTCATTGATGTTTATGATATTATTACTATGTACCCGTTCTATCTTTGGATCATAATCGAGGGATGGTAATCGAGTTAACAAACATCCGCACACTACAAAAAAAATGTCATTTAGTGTCACACAAAAAATGCTACAAAATATCAAAAATTTGCCAAATAAAACCCTATAAAAATGGGCGGCACACAAAAATAGTGTCATTAGAAGCGTTAGAGCTAAAGCTTTTTATTAACACTTTTTTGAGTGTACATGTAGAACATTGGGCTATTAGTGGCACTTCTATATTTGCCACAATATATAAACTTCGTAGCCTGGGGAAACCGATTCCTAGGTCGGTTAATAATTGTTTCATATTTTCAAACACACTCATTACCATCATAAACTTTGTCGTAATAGGTGTACTAAATTATATCGCTAACCATTTCTATATTTAAAATGAATAAGCCGATGCCCTCAAGTTTTTCGCCCTATGAGTTACATACTTACATATCTAATATCTTCTGTGTTAGCTTATTGACAAAGTAAACGATAAAAAGCTTGTCAAAAAAGCTAAAAATAAACCTCTTTTGAAAATTTTTCTATAGAGCAATACAGTTGTATCCATTGTTTTCGCGCCCGGATCGGACCGGCCGGTCCGACTGGTTGAACCGGGGATCGGCCTTCTATTCGGTCCGGTTCGCTATGACTCGATTTGTGGCGGTTGAACCGGTCTCGAACCGGGAAACTTGACCGGTTCGAACCGGAGTTTGAAATAATATTTTTTGATTTTATTGGGTAAAAACGAAGTGTTAAACTATAAATTAATGTGTTGGATATAAAAATATAGTAAAGTTATATATATAACTATAAAATACATATATAAATTACCTATATTTATCTATATATATAACTATAAATATAATATACTATATATATAATAATTATAACGTTATCCGGTTTTTAAATGCGGTTCAACTAGTTCCGAAAACATTGGTTGTATCCATTTCTTTTCTTCCTCTATATAAGAATCACATGGTATTTGATTTCCCCACGCATTCGATATTATAGTATTTACTTATTATTTATATGTCTTTTGTTGAATTGTAATTTTCGTTGAAATTCTATAGATGTGTCCAATTTAGGGTTTCATGTTAAGATTAAACACTTAGGTGGTCAGATGACCCACTCAATCTTGAGTGTGATAGGAGATGAATCATAGGTTTATTTGATTCATTAATATGCAAGTTTTATCCACTTGTTCTTGTGAATTTTGATTTTAAGGGTTCCTATATAGTATGTTTATTGAATTTCTTTCATAGAACTTTTAATTGGGAATAGAATTTGGGGTTTTTTGCTAAGAATTTAGGTGTTTAAACTATAAAAGATTAATAGAAAATGAGAGACATTATTTAAGAGAGATTATGAGTTGGGTATGGTAAGCTATCATAAAGTTGTGTCCATACCCATCTTGAATCTCTCATGTTTTGAATGTTGTTTTGTTTTCCCTGAGAGTCCGTATAGTGTATATTTCTCAAAAACTAAAAATTAGGATTTACATCATGAGGATGGCAACAAAGAACCATAGCTAAAATCTGTACGATTGGCCAAAATGCGAACCAACATATCTAACACCTCTTTCATATTAGGCCTTAATTGTGGCGAGTCAGCGGTACATCTTATCCCAATCCGAAGTAAGTCGCACATTTGAACGGCCCCTTCAGCAATCCCCGACACCAGCAACTCTACGGGGATCATTTTACGATTAAACCCTGACCGTCCATCTCCCATCACGCGTTTAGACCATTCAACTAGACACTCCTCTCCTCCATCAACCGCTCTTCTCCCCGTTGCTAACTCCATCACTAATACTCCGTAACTGTACACATCTCCTTTTGTAGTTGCCTGCCACGTTTGCCCGTATTCAGGTGCCACGTACCCAATTGTTCCCGCCACCATTGTGCTTATGTGGCTATCACCAACATCCATGACCCTAGCTAGCCCGAAATCGGTAACCTTGGCCCGCCCGTTTTTGTCCAACAACACATTGCTTGCTTTTACATCTCTATGAACAATGGAAGGATAACACTCATGGTGTAAGAAGACCAAGGCATGTGCGACATCGATGGCAACATCGATCCGTCGTTTCCATTTGAACCCGGTCCTATCTGCAATTATATCTTCCAAATTACCACCATCCATGTACTCATAAACCAAAAGTTTTTCCGACCCGTATAAGCACCACCCGTAAAGTGTCACAAGGTTCCGATGGGGCCAGCCGAACCCGTTTTGCGTAAGCACCTCCATTTCCGCCCGAAACTCTCGTTCCCCTTCGATACCCTCTCTCAATTTCTTCTTTATCGCCACTTGCCTTCCATCCGGTAATAAACCTCTATAAACTGTTCCAAAACCGCCTCTTCCGATTATCCTGTCACTTGCAAAGTTACCTGTTGCTTTCAAGATGTCACCATGCGTGAATGCAGTTTTGTCTAGACTGATAATCTTAACAGTGTCCGACAACCATGGCGATGAACCACCCGAATTCGACGTGAAGTCGTTTCCATGCTTGAAATCCTGGAACAGATATCCGGGTTGTTGGACCGGGCTTCTAATCACAAGGCGTATTAGTATTGTCATGACACTGCATACAGTCAAAGCTAACAGTAGAAACATGAACACTAAAACCGCATTCCATTTTCTCGGGCTTGATCCGTTAGCAAACTCTGTAGATGAGTTGTTTGATGAATTATATATAAACGACGGTAGGTTTAACAACGGGACCCCGAGGAACGACGACTTCTCGAAAGTCGCCAGCTGGCCGGTCTCTGGAATCATACCAGAGATGTATGGGTTGTATGAGACATTGAACTTGCTCAGTTCAGTCAAATTGTTTAAGCTGGTTGGAAATGTACCTGAAAAGTTATTGTATGACAGATCAAGATTTCTCAAACACTTGAGGTTACCTATCTGCATAGGAATTCGACCTGACAAGTTATTATGAGTAACATTCAACACAACTAGTGGCATTTGTGCAATCTCAACAGGAAGTGTCCCTGACAACTCATTATACCCCAAATGCAGCATACTGAAGTTACTCATTTTCGCGATTTCTCGCGGTACTACTCCTGATAATCGGTTTCCGCTGAGCTGGAAATACCCGGATATCTGAAGCGATCGAATGTTCGATCCCGCAAGACAAACCTGAAAGATCCCATTCCCTTTAAGTATAGTATCCCATAAACTTCTACATCTCTTCCTGTTGAGAAGCATGTACACAAAACTGAAAGGCGGATAATCCGCAGGTATCCACCTTTTCATCGAGGAGCACTCTCCGGTTGCAGCAACCGGATTCTTCTCTCGGTTCAACAGAAACGTAGGCGTCGCGTCCGTCCCTATCTTTGCCAGTTCCGGAGAAATAGGACCCGAAAGCCGATTGTTTGCCAGATTTAGCCACAACAAGCTGCTGCAGTTCCCCAACTCGGGCGGTATCTGACCCGTTAGCGAATTGTTAGCGAGCATCAACCATAGTAAAGATCTCAACCGACCAAAACTCGAAGGGATCGACCCGTTTAACTCGTTCATGGAGAGATCAAGAGCTTGGACATCTTTCAAATTACCAAATTCAGAAGGTATGTTCCCAGAGAAACTATTGCCTGCAAGAATCAGGTACCTTAAACCTCTCATCTGAGATATCTCCACTGGCAACGGACCCGAAAACTTGTTGAAACTCAAGTCTAGTCTTGAAACATTCTGCAACCGGAGTATACCCGATGAGTTCAATCCTCCGGTGTACCCATTAGCATGGAGAAGAAGATACTTGAGCTGCGTAAACCGCCCGAAAACCTCTTGCACATCGCCGGAGAAGTTATTCCGGCTGAGGTCCAAGTAGTTCAAGTTCATCAAACCTATAAGAGATTCAGGAACTTGGCGCCAAAGCGAATTATTGCCCAAGAAAAGCTGTTTCAGCTTACTCATAAGCCCCATTTCCGCCGGAATATTCCCCGTCAACTTGTTGCCGGAGATGTCTACAACGGTCAAATTCTTGCAATTTGAAATCTCCGGCGGGATTTCTCCGGCGAGAGCGTTTCCCGACAGGTCCAACACCTCTAAACTGCAATCACCCTGAAAGTTATCGCCGGAGATGGGCCCGTTAAGCCGGTTTTCCGACACGGAGAACTCGGTAAACCGGTTGACTCCGACGGGCAAGTTTCCGGTGAAGAAGTTTGTGCTGAAATCAACATACTTCAAATTGGAGCATTGAGATAATGAATTTGTGATATCGCCAGTGAGATTGTTGGACGAGAGATTAGCAACCACCAAGTTGCTGCAGAGGATGGGAAAAGTGAGGTTGATGTCGCCGGAGAGACGGTTGACCGACAAGTCAAGGATTTGGAGGCTACTGAGACCGGTCAAATGGAGATCACCATCGATAATATTATGGGAGAGGTTGAGCAGTTTGAGATTGTGAGAGGTGGTTAAAGCAGGTGGTATGGGGCCACTGATGGTGTTCCTTGAGAGATCAAGGTGGGTGAGTTCCGTCAGCTGGGAGAAGCCACTGAACAACTCACCGGCGATGTTGCAGTCACGGAGGCTCAGCCCGGTGACTCCGTCGCCGGAGCAGGAGACCCCCGGCCACGTGCAGGGTGATGATGGGTCTTCTGGGTCCCACTGGTTGTAGATTCCTTGGTTTACTCTGTTGTTTTGCTCAAGAAACGACTTGAGATTCAGCAGCACTTGTTTGTCGGAATCTAGTGAGCCTTCTATTGCATCATTTACTGCACAAATTCGCATTCAATTTGGGAAACTGAATTTCAGTTTCATATAATATAATAATGAAATATAAAAAAGTTTGTGGACTTTACTTTCTACCTGTGATTAAAATCAACAACGAAATGAATGCAATTTTGGTTGCTGACATGGTTATTGTAACATGTTGCTTCTTCTTGTTGTTCAATGAATAGATCCAAGAGATTGTTGCTTAGAATTACAAGGATATTAAAGAATGAACTCATGTAAAATAAAAGGTGAGCGGAGAGATGAAAGATATTGGATTGGAAAACTATGTGTGTATAGAAAATATTGAGAATTCAATGGAGAGAGAGAGAGAGAGAGAGAGAGAGAGAGAGAGAGCGCCTCTAATTGGACCAAACCAAACATCGAACTAGACTTTGGATGCTTTTATTTAATTAATTTAGTTTTTTAGAAGTAGTAGTTTAGACACATTTTAATTTTACTATTTTTTAAAATCATCCTCTACCTAAGACTGTGAGCTCAATTCCATCCAAATTTTCTAGTTCTCTTAAATTCATATTCACCGTCATCATAATATGTTTGATTTTAAATTAAAACTTAATTGCATTTTAAATTTGTATTTTGTTTAAATTATTTTGTATGTAATTTTATTAAATTGTTGAGTTAGAGTTGTAACTATTGAATCGTTAAATGAATGCAAATTTAGAGTACATAAATAAATTTAGTGTGAAATCGAGTAGAACCGAACGTTCACTTAAAAACTAAACTGGCATAAACATTCAGCTTGTTCATATTAACTTGATCATCGTTTCAAAACTGTTTCTATACTTTATAGATTAAAGACGCTTTTAATTAATTTTTTTTCCTATATATGTATATAGTTTAATGAGTGTATTAAATTAAATGATATATTCTTTTCGCTTTAATGTAGTGTGAGATAGCAGAGAGAAAAAAAAGCAACCCCCAAGTTACACGTTACATACATTACAAGATTATCTAGAAAGAAAAGCAAAAAAATAAGTGTTGATAGTTATATGACTTTTCAAAGATAGTTCATACGTTATCAAAAAAAACTTATTTCATAAATTCACATGTGCAAAATAAAAAATGTATGGCTAAACCTCAAATTTTGAAAATGGTAAGACAAGTACGCAAATTTTGAACAACAGATTTTATGTACGACAAGAGAAAAATATTTATTTGAGGAAGTTATTTATTTTTCAAGTTTTTATTTATCGAGTTATATCATCGTAACAAAGTGGTGTTTTAGCCAATATTAATAGGAAAAGCTTATTTTTTTTAACAACACATTGATATAGATGTTCTTTCATTTACAGCACACCTTACAAAAAACAAGTTTTAATATTTATATGTGTCAAACAAACAAATAGAATCTCATTCATTGCAAAACTGTACAGATCTTCTGACTTTAATAAAAAAGTAACTTGAGAAGTCATGTGATAACACCATAATCATACGCACCAAATTTTCGCGCCTCTTTCTTCTCTTAAATAGTTACCTTAATTACTAATAATATTATTTAACATTCTTTTACATTTAATAAATTAAAAAATAAATTTATTTATTAATTTTATTTCTAAATAAACAAATGTTTTATAAAATAATTAATTTTTTTAAAGCATAATTTTTTTTAAATACGAAATATTTTAATATTCGTATTTTTAAAAATCTTTTTACTCTAATAAAAGAGTAACTTAAGATACCACGTGACAACAACCATAATCATTCTCGCCAAGTTTTTCGCGTCTCTCTCTCTCCTCTTAAATAATTATATTAATTACTAATAATATTATTTAACATTCTTTTATATATAATAAATTAAAAAATATATATTTATTGATGTTATTTCCAAATAAAAAAATGTTTTATAAAATAATTAATTTTTTTAAAGCATACATCTTTTTTAAAAATTTTTTTACTCTAGTAAAAGAGTAACTTGAGATGCCACATGGCAGCACCACCAAGTTTTTCGTGTCTCTCTCTTCTCTTAAATAATTATCTTAATTACAAATAATATTATTTAACATTCTTTTATATTTAATAAATTAAAAAATAGATCTATTTATTGTTGTTATTTCTAAATAAACAGATGTTTTATAAAATAACTAATTATTCTAAAGCATATAACTTTTTTTTAAAAATACAAAATATTTTAGTATTGATATTTTTAAAAATTCAATTTTTTAAACAAAAGATAACTAGATTTGGGAGTTATAATAAGGAAATTTTTATAAATGTCATTTTTATACGATTTGTTTTAAACCACAATGTTTACTTTTTGAAAACATTAAAAATACAATTTTAAAAAGTTGATATCACTGTTTTATTATTTATAGTCAGTCATATCATATCTTAAAATATCATTTTATAATTAATAAATTTTATTATATTAGTATTTTATTTATTCAAATAATGTAATACATGAGTTTATTAAATCTAGTAAATGCAATACAACCCGATTGTTTAGTGAAATTAGACTCTTTTACATTATGTTTTTTTTTAACTTATTTGATGGTATGCTATTAGTTAGAAAAAATGAATTATAATACATTATTTCTTTGAATATTATAGAGTAGTTTTCTTTGAATTTTCTTACTTTAATAAAAGAGTAAATGGAAGTGCCACATGTTATCATCACAATCCATCTCATCAAAATTTTCTCGTTTCTCTCTCCTATTAAATAATTACCTTAATTACTAATAATATTATTTTAATACTTTTTAATATTTAATAAATTACGAAATAAATCTATTTATTAACTTTATTTCTAAATATAAATTAATACTTTTAAAAAGTCAATTT
>BJCM01079760.1:0-13780 GCA_018326385.1 Flaveria bidentis
ATAGTTTTTTAAAAATAAAAATTTTTGATGGTGTATTTTGAAATAAATGTATATTTTTTAAAATGATATTAAAAAGTTTAAAAAATTGATAACATTTTTAATTACTTATAATTTTTAATTATACGTAGTTTCAATCATATTTTATCTAACAATATCGTTTTATAAATAATAAATTTTATTATATTTAATATTTTATTTATATAATATATGTAATATAGGAGTTATTAAAACTATCTATGTTAATCATAAGTAGAGATATTTCTAACCTAATCTCACTGCTTACTTTATTGTTGGTTGGTTTATAAAGTAAACATGATATACGGTTTTATGATTCTTTATTGAAAATAATAATCTATTAAACATGCCTCTCTTAAATCATAAGCTTCAGTTTCTTTCAATTAATAATCATTTGTTTTAATCAATATTCTCTTTTCCATAAACACCACAATTACCATCACAGGCAGTTCTGGATACAAACCATTTTCTCTCTCTCATCCTCTGTTCTTCCACTTTATTTCTAAATTCTCCCAAAAATCCGCTCAAACAAAAATCTGATTGCAAAAAGATTGTATGTCGCTTGAGTGTTCATAACTTACTCAAATACCCACACAAAAAAAAAAACAAAAAAAACCAGTGCAATCACAATGCAATCGACCACCGCATTTCGTATTGTGCTACTTCTTCTTCTTCCCGTGTTCTTCATCTTCTCAAATGGCGAACCCTTTTACTTTACCCACCGAACGCCCACTTCAAGTATGTATTTGGCGTTTACAGGGTGAAATTTGTGTGGGTTTTTAATGATTTCATATGATATTCTTTGATTTTGGTGTAAATTTTGATGTGGGTTCTGGTTGAAGTTTATGTTTGTACTAGGGTTTTGAATCTGTGTTGCTTTTTTGTCAGATGGAAATCAAGGAGTGAAGTATGAGTTGATGGAAACTTTGGGGGCCAAAAGGTTGCTTGCTGAAGATGAAAGTGATGTGAATTCATCACTTGTGTTGGCTCAAGAAAGAACCACAAGAAAAGATCCCCTTGATGGGTTTAAGAAATACAGAGGAGGATTTAACATCAGTGAGCGCCATTATTGGGCTGTAAGTTTCCTACACTTTGTGTTTGTTTATCTTCTTGTGTGGTAAAGATTATTTGCTTCATTGATTAAAAAAATTCGTGAAAGTGGATAATAATTGGTGTGACTGTGTGTGTAAGAACAGGAAAAGAAGTGCAGAAAATCCAGAAATCTGGAAAATTATATTAATCTGGTTGATTTTTAGGGAAATTCAAAAGAAAAAAAGTGTTTTTAATCCTAAGGTTACTTCAATTTTCATCAAACTTTTTTTTTCTAGTACTTTGCTTCATCATTCAAAGTTATACAGTAAAGTTAATTTAACAGTAAAAACAATAAATCTGAATTTCCTTTGAAGAAAAAATCAAAATAATCTCAGTAAAATTTGAGAAAGCATGCATTAATCATTTAATCAGTATTCGATGACTTTAAATTAACCCGATTCCATTTTCTGAAAACTGCCAATATAACTTCTATTTTGGTAGCAGTTTATGCCCTATAGAAAGTTACAAATTTATTCTTTTTCTATAAATTATGGTAAATATAACGCTGCATAGACATGTGAAACACCCCTTCAGCCTGAGCCCCTAGTAGGCTATATTTGAAATGTGAACTTATCAATATATCACTGCGAAAAAAAGGCAAAAATTGATTAAAATTTCTCAAATTAATTCCAATAATCCGTTTAACTATAATTATGAATGGGAAATTTAAACTCCCTGACCCACCAATACACAAAAAAAAAAGATGTTCATAAAGGTAGAACCTTTTTCCTTTTCTTTTTGACCAACTAAACCCCCTGTGCTCCATAGCAGCATTTTTTTTATTTTAAACATTTGTTGTAATATTGAGACTTTATTTTGGTGGAGTCTTAGTTCTTGTAATATGTCAAAAAGAATGTCATACTAATCGATCATCTAAGTTTCATAGCTTTAATTTTTCAATCTTCAATTTTATATATGTGTGTGTGTCTAAATTCAACATTTGAATGCATGTGAAAGGGAGAACCTTTTATACCTCAGAAGGCAACATATGAATAAAAACAGAAGAAGATTGAGATATTCTGTATGTTTTACAATTCCATTGATATAAGTTCTTAAGAAATCGTCAACACCTACTTAAAAGTGTACACGAAGTACAATATAAATATCAAAACAATTTTTGTCAACAATACATTGATACTAAATTCCGTGGAACAGTTGAACAAATATAGTATTATTGAAACGGTCTTAGCTGGCATGTGGCAACATGAAAAGGGGTTTAAGTAAGGGACAAGGTATCAAACTTTGTTCCATATCTTTGAATATTAAACTGATAATATTTCTTAATCCAACATGTGGACATAATCAAGATTTTTTAAGAATCTTTGTTTCATAATATAATGTTAAGTTGTGATAGATTGATTGAATATCATTTGAATTATGATATTTTGTTTTCAAAATCACATGAATATATTCTACTTACTACCCTTTACATTCGTTGGAAAAGAAACAAATCACAATTATTCTCTTTTTCAGATCATAATCAATGTTTAAGCATATATGTTGGAAAGTAAAACAATGAGATTAGGAAAGTTTACTTGATTTTTGATCTTTTACATTAATTCACATAAATAAGTATAAGTGGATAATTTTCTACTTCCATTACCAAAATTTGTACATATAGTATGTCCTGTGTATAGAGAAAGAATGAGTGAATGACAACTATATGCATATATTAAAGGAGTTATTCACTTGAAAATATTATGATCTAATAAGTAAACGGCTCAAATTTGCCATCTCTGTAAATGGAAAATCTCATCTATATATTTATGTTAATATATGTTGAACTTGTTGTAATTGTTAATGAATGCAGTCTGTGGCTTTTACTGCTGTGCCGTTCTTTGCTATGGCTGCAGCATGGTTTGTGTTCTTTGGGTTGAGCTTATCAGTGATTTGTCTCTGCTACTGTTGTTGTGCTCGAGAACCGTATGGCTATTCAAGACTAGCTTATGCCCTCTCTCTTATTCTTCTCATCCTCTTTACCATTGTTGCAATGTATGCCCCTCTCCCTCTCTCTCTGTATGCATAAATATTTATCCTGCACATTTTTTACTTTTTTTGTGCCATGTAGTCTCTATAACTCATTATGAAAAATAAGCTTTATTTTTTAATACATCTTCAAGTTTAATATTTTCTAATTTTCTTTATCACTTCATTTATCTCTAGAAGACTGACTTTTCAACCACCATGCTTGGTTCTTTGCTGCTTCTACGAATGAATGGTCTTGAAAAATTATATGCAAAATTTTTGCGAATGTTAAATTCACTTTTGCAAGAATGATGGTTTATTGGAAGAAGTGGTAAATTCGACCATTTTATTCTTATCCTAACTGGACTAAACAAAAAAGGTTAGCTAAGAAGGCAAAGGGTCAAAGAGGTCAAGCTAGTCAAACGGGTTGATATGTGTCCAAATTCTCTTTTTTAAATGGATACAACTTTGACTTGTTTAATTTTAAGATTTAGTTTGTCATAGTAATTATATTTACCACATCAACTATTTATTGATAAACAAAAAATATGGACAAATTGCGTTAGGGTCAACCGTACTAAAAATGGATTTATTCAATCTGAACCTGTTTTGACCGCCTCTTCAATCGTGCCCTATTAAAGGTCAAGTACATGGTTTGAAAGTCGGCCCTATTAGAAAATTTATATCGCTCAATCTTGTATCATGTATATTAGTTTTGTGTTAAGATTTGGATTATGACGAGTAAACTAACGGATCTCCATGGATCTCTTCAGTGTTGGATGTGTTGTTTTATACACTGGTCAAGGGAAATTCTACCATAGTACAACAGAAACATTGGATTATGTTGTAAATCAGGCAAACACAACTGCACAAAAGCTTAGGAATTTGTCTGATGTTCTTGCTTCTGCAAAGAAAATAGGGGTAGCCCAAGTCTTCTTGCCAGTTAATGTGCAATCAGACATTGATGAGATTCAGACAAAGTTGAACATATCATCTTATGAACTTTCTGATAGAACTGAAGATAACAAAGATGACATACGACGGCTCCTAGATAGCGTGTAAGTATTGCACCTCAAAATATTATAACCATATAACTCTAAGAAGTTATTAAACTGATGTATAATAAGATTGATTAAGGTTATGTGTTTTTGCAGGCGGTTAGCCTTAATTATTCTATCTGCCGTGATGCTCTTCTTGACGTTCCTTGGATTTGGTAAGCTCCCTCTGTTCCCTTGATATGCTGACAAAGTTTGTTTTTAGCTATTGTTTTATGTATTTCAAATTGATGGATTTGGTAATGGGTCAAATCAGGTAGTTTTTGCTATTTTGTCTAAACGTTAAGACCTGAAACACTTTTTATTATAAATAACTAGTATGACACATAGTTAGAAAAAATATATTATAGTAGTAGTAATCTATTTTTATAATTAGATAACTAAGAAAGTTGTATGAACTATAAATATGCTTTGGGCAACGTTTAACCAGTTTGACCTGTTTTCTCTCCTTTTAACTTGTTAGTGATCACATGTAACCCTGAACCCATTCTTTAGTAAAAGGATTGAAACTACTACCTCTACTAATATTTTTAATTCTTATATCTCCTTGCAGTGTTTTCAATCTTTGGCATGCAATGTATGGTTTACACGTGAGTGAGATATTTAGTTTTATATTTTGAGGCTCTGCTGTCATCCATTTTCTTAAGTTTGGCTTTGATCCTCGCAGTTTGGTGATATTTGGATGGATTCTTGTGACGGGAACATTTATATTGGCTGGCGTGTTCCTCCTTTTGCACAAGTAAGTTTTGTTTATTGTACATTTGACGATTATGGTTAATATTTACCACTAAGAATGGTGTTGTGCGGGCATTAGTGTGACTGCAGATACTTGTGTTTCAATGAACGAGTGGGTTGAAAACCCGACAGCTCATACGGCTTTAGACGACATTCTTCCATGTGTAGACAATGCCACTGCACAAGAAACTTCATTGAGGAGCAAAGAAGTCACCTCTCAACTTGTTGATGTCATCAACCAAGTCATCACTAATGTCACTAATATGAACTTTGCCCCAAATTTCACCCCTCTCTATTTCAATCAATCCGGGCCTACAATGCCTCTCCTTTGCAATCCGTTTAGACCCGACTTCACTGATCGAACTTGCGACCCTAGAGAAGTCCCATTGAACAATGCCACACAGGTAAAATCCATGATCACATCCTCAAAAGTCCATTTTAATATCCGAATAACATGGTGTTATTATAATCATTTTTAACATATTAACTTTATAAAAATGGTTTATTGGTTGCAGGTATACAGTCAATTTGTTTGTCAAGTTTCACCCAGCGGGATATGCATCACCACGGGCCGCCTGACTCCTGACTTCTACAGTCAAATGTCAGCTGGAATAAAAGTAAGCTATGGGCTGTACCTGTACGGACCATTTCTGGTAGATCTTCAAGACTGCACATTTGTGAGACAAACTTTCACAGACATCTCACGAGACCACTGCCCAGGCCTGCGGAGATACAGCAACTGGATTTATATCGGGCTGCTGATGGTTTCGATGGCGGTGCTACTGTCTCTTGTGTTTTGGGTTGTTTATGGAAGAGAAAGAAGGCATCGCGTGTACACGAAAACACTGATAGCAAGACCACATGGTGACAACAAGGGTATGTGAAAATTGCATTGAATAGGTTTGATGGTGGTGGAGAATGTGGTTGTGCTCTTGGTTGTTTGTAGAGTGTGGGTTAAGAGCCATGTTTGCTATGGTATAATAGGTTCATCTAGTAGTATATGATTTTTATGAATCTATATGGTGGGTCATCAGTATATGTTTTTTGTTAGTGTCTAGTATTAAGACGTTATTCCATGGATGAATACAGCACCCTATCCTCTGATCTCCATCCTTTTAAATCATATCAAATTTACTACTATGAATTTTTTATGGAGTTTGTTAGAAAAATGAATATTGAATGTTTAAGTATTATTAATGTGTTTGATCTGTTGGTGATTTCTGGTGATTTCAATACCATCAGGTTATTTTAGGTAATTAAGATTTGTTTAATGATCAAATAAGACACCTCAACCTGTTGGGTCCAGGGAGTTGTCTCCTCTCTGATAATATTTTTCCATAGGAGAAGCCACTAAAAGATACGTATTCATTTCAAGTATCGATTTGAGTTTAAGAGGTGTGAAGTGCATACTCGTTTAGAAAAATCTAATATGTTATAGAAATTAATATGCGTTCTGATTGTTTGAGTTTAAGAGGTGTGAAGTGCATATTTATTTCAACTATCGATGGTTGTAACTATTGATGACTCCTACTTAATTGTCGTTGGTTGTTTATAACTCACAAGTGATTAGTTGTTACTTGAAACTTTGTAATGGGTCGTCCAATCATTGTGACCCTTTGACCTTTGCAAGAGGATCTCATCTATTTTATTTCCAAGGATCAAATCATATGAATTCTACTATTATTTTCATATAAATTTCATACTTGTTCTTAAAAACATTTTTCTAATATTGATGTGGTTTTGAAAGTGATCAAATGATTCAATAATCAATTAATAATTAAAAGTCTTAAAAGGAACCAAAAGGTTGAAGAGCAATGAAATTGTAATTCAAATTCAATCGGAAACTAATGATCCCCCAAAACAATCCCACGACCATGGTAAGGTTTTCAAATCTTCCCTAACATCAATTTGGTTGGTAAGGTTTTCAAATCTTCCCTAACATCAATTTGGTTGGTAAGGTTTTCAAATCTTCCCTAACATCAATTTGGTTGTTAAGGTTTTCAATCTTGGATGAGATAAATTCTGGCCAACAACAAACATCGAACCATCATCAACAACTCAATTTTAGAGCAAAATTTGTAAAGGAGCCTTTTTTTTATACTCATGGCCATCTTTGTCCTTTTCGTTGTGTTCTGGTATATCCGTTAATAGCTTCTTGCACAAATAAACATGTTGCTCGATCAACATCAGTTTCATTTTCATTAATTTTTTTCTTTCAATGGACACTTCGAATAAATTGGTTTAGACAACCGAGGGTGGGGCTTGCCAAAAGGATGATCCTCTTCCTTTTCCTTTTCCTTTTCCTCTTCCTCTTCCTTTTCATTCTATTGTAACTCAAAGTTCCAGACTCATTGGCGGACTCGTTTGATCTTTTGTTGTATTTCAAGATCTCAAACTTGTTGTCAGAGCCGTTTGGTCTTAACATCCCATGGGTCGGGATAGGTTCCATCGCTACATTGGTCTATGATTCTACAAGTAGGACATCGATCTTCACCACAAGTAGCCATTTGATAACCAAAAGCTCTTATGTTAACTAATACAGTTTAGGAAGCGATTAAATGGCTCAATAAGCAATTGATCTCATAAGGAATCAAAAGGTTTAAGAACAAAGCTTATGCACACTCACTTGATAGGAGTTATAACTTGTAGGCCCCGTTCCGGTAAACCTCATAGTTGATTAGTCATAGCTTGAAATCACTTTATAAACAAGACATTGCAACAAAATTAAATAAACATTCACTTAAAACTTGTAGATCATATTGTAATCATACATTTATCTCCCAAATAAAATAAAAACATTGTTATTTGTTTTAAGTTAAAAAAAAGATTTCATAAACATAGATGTCATTCATCGCACGCCATGTAGCTTCTATCATCATGTCATCTCTAGCATCATCTTTCACCTGCTAACTGTTATGTATAAAAGTCGGTTTTGCTGAGTGGATTTTAGTTTTAAGTAATATAAGAAAATATAAACTTTATCATTTTTATAATGACCACACATACATCATAATGCATAACATTTCTTTCGTTTTAATAAGCATGTTCATTATATTTTATTCTTTCATCCTTTTAGTATCTTTCATTCTTTCATTATCTTTTACTTTATCATAAACGAGATTGCACACAGCAAGAGCCCCTGTTGATCGACAATGAATGTCTATCCCTGTCGGTACATATAAACGCGATAGCTAACCCCCGATAGTTGATCCACACTACAAAGCACATAGCCTGCTTATTAATACCGATCCATCATCATACATCAAACCCACATAAGTGAAGTCCATCATAATGCTTGCAAGTTTTTCATCATCATACGAGCCCGGGTAACATTCATTAGGTTCCACTTTTCATTAATATTATCTTCCACTTTTATATACAATACAATACTTATTAAATACATAACATACCAAGTATAATGCACCATAAAAACATATCTGACCCTCCGCGGGACATCGGGGGTTTGGGGACGGTAGCCCCTGACAGCGAGGTTCTAGGGGCAACAACCCCTAGTGAGGTCCACGGGGCAACACCCCTGGCTGGGGTCGGGCTGCATAAGAGATCTTTGATGTTAAAAACGTATATTTAAGTACGCATAACAACCCCAAAACATAGAAAAACTTAAGGGGATCTAGAACGCACCTGATTACAGTGAGTAGCTTCTAGTCTAAGCTTTCTAAGCTAGGATCGAGGTACACAACCTGCATAAGTTAACACTCAAATGGGTTATTTTCTACCTAGTTTTGGCAGTAGTTCCGCACGCAGTTTCGTTGCTAGTTTCGCATGCCAGATTCTCCCAGTGTTTTCGCGACCGGATCGGACCGGCCGGTCCGACCGGTTCGAGCGGGGATCGGTCCGGGTCGCTACGAATCGGTTTTGAACGGTCAAACCGGGCTGTTCTTCCCGAACCGCTGGTCGGACCGGGAAAACCGGACTGGTTTTTTATTATTTTTTTTATTTTAATGAGTAAAAACGGGGTGTTAAACCATAAATTAGTGTGTTAGATATACAAATATAGTTACGTTTTATATATAACTAAAAAATATATATATATTACTTATATTTAACTACATATATAAATATAATTAAATATAGTTAAATCCGGTCCAACCGGTCCGACCACCAAACCAGTAAGGCGTCCGGTTCAACGTCTGATCCGGTTCTGAAAACATTAGTTTCGCCCAACTTTCGCAAGATGACTCACAGTTTCACAGGATGCACACATAGTTCCGCAGGACGTGCAGACAGTTTCGCAAAACGTATAGAAATGGCGAGCCAGACTATTTTTAACCCAAAATCGCAACCTTTTACGTTCAAATCCTTAGTTTTTCATCCATGAAGCTATATCTAAACTTCTTACATGATTTCATACGTAAAAATGTGACCTTTATGTGATTCTTTGTAACTTTTCAAAACCCAAAACACTAGAATTCGGGTTTGAACTACAAAGGTGTTTAGGGGCTGATTCTTATCTGGATTTCTTACTCCTTTCTCGTGGTTTGATGCTTTAATACTCAGATCTTCAATCCTTTAACCAATGAAGCTCCAATTTTTTAGTTTTCTTTATTTTCTCTCTTTACATGACCTATTTTCTTCCTTTACTTTTATTAAATATCCCTTAATTAAGCTTATTATTATTAAATGACTCATTTGACTTTTCTGGATGTTACATATCTTGTGTATGCTTACGGTGATAGGATCTTGCTCAAATATAAGTGAAAAGATAAAGATAAGTAAATGAATGGATATTTTAATAAAGTATGAAAACCTATAAAGTGTGAAAGATAATGAAGATGCGAAATGTATAATGTATTGATGATGTAAAGTTAAAGGTTTTCAAACGACTAATATGCTAAAGAGCTCTCTAAAAGTTTTAAAACTAGAACACATTTAAAAATAATAACTTTTATATGCATATTAGCTTGACAGGTAAATGAAAAATGGAATAAAGAATGATAGTTTGACATATATATGATGTTACCTTGTGTGTTCAAGACAAATTCTAATATTTTGTGGATGAATATAATAGAACTACACCGTGTTTCTTGCATTAAGAGTTGCTGCAATAATAGTAAATGTTTAAAGTTTAAGAATCATATGATTTTGATGTTTAAAATCTAGCTATAACGCTGCAAAGAAATAAAGCCTTACATTTCATGATTATATTTTTAAACTATATATAATATGCTAGAGGTGAACATTTATAAATCATGGTTGACGGTTATGTCATGTGGCTATTGGGCTTTCTTTTGTTGTCTTTAACTGACTTTTGTAGTGTTAAAATGAATTTTGGTAGAATGCTTAATATTAACCCACGTTTAATCCAGGGACTTCCCCTATACCTTTTTTCTTTGTCTTTTTTAAATTTCTTATTGTTATTGTTTTCAAAAGTTTTTAGTTCTCTTTTTTCCAGTTATTATATTTGGCAAAAAATTTTGTTCACTCATATTTAAAATATCCTTTTCTTTATTTTTTTTAGATTTGTTAGATTTACTTTTTTATGTTTTTTGTTTACCTGACATTTTGTTTTAGTAATACAAACAAAAATTACAACTCCGTCGCAAGACGCGAGTTGTATAACTATATTAAAATGATTACGATATGATGGGGTGTTTGCACTTGAAAAAGTGTATAATTTTTTATGTTCTAGAAAATAACTAATGTTAAAATACAATATTTTTAACTTTATGAATCTGATGCAAACTCAACCCAAAATGTTAAAATATATTCACCCATAATGTTACATGATTGAACTTGAACCCATAATAATATTAAATACAAAATTATCAAAAACAAAATAATTTGAAGTAATAAAAATTAAAGATGCCTCTTTATGGTGATGGAGACACTAGCGGGTCTACCTAATGGGTTTGACGGGTACACTGTTGCCAACGCTGCAGCTTCAAAAAAATCGGTTCATGAACACGATAAAAGATTGAAAGAGAAATCGGATGTTTAATTATTGGGGTGTGCGATGATACCAATTGATAGGGTAGAGGATTAAAGGGTTCAAAATTTTACATTTCTTCAATTTGGGTTCAAAATGGTTTATTTTTTTTATCTTGCTAGATGACATCCATTTTCTGTTTATTGAGTGGGTTTAAAATGTTCGGTCTTTAATTAAAAATAAATTTTTAAATGAAAGTGTTACAAAGATTTCTTATTTTTATGAGCATTATTTTCTTTTGAGAGAATCAAGGATTTTTTTACCAAGCAACATATTATCCTAAGTAAGTTTAATTTATATGTGAAACTAGGTTAGTGAACCATGTGTTATAGGGATTGATAAATACTTAAAATGATACATGGGTAAATAAATTTATATAAATTCATATAATATATATATTAAAAAGATAAATTGAAATAAGAAGGTTATCATAATATAATAATATTAAAAAAATATGAGTTTCACAATACAAACTAATGAAGATAGAATAGTTAAACAAAAAAATAAAGAAAAAAAGATATCAACTGAACAAATTTGATTGAATTTATAAAGTATGTAACAATAATATGTAATTAAGACAATAAACACTTAAATTAAGAACTAATTGTTCATAATACTTCTTTATGAAATGATATTAAATGTTATAAGGGATTATAAAGTCATATCAAAGAAAGATTGTTAAAAAATAAACATCATCGAAAATTTGAATAATATCATAAATTTTGAAATTAATTAGAAGGAAAATGTTATTTCAAAAGAAAATAATAAAACAAAAAATTGTTAATAGTAATATTAAAAGTTATAACGTAATCATTATTTGTTAACATAATTAGTAATTTCTTATAACTTTGAAAAGATGTTAAATAATTTAAAAGTAATTAGGGACGTGTATAATATTCATTGTAATTTATATGAGTTAATAGTTTTCAAATTCATTGTAACTCAAGATTGAAGGATGTAGCAATATCGGGTAATACAGACGTGGCAAGTAAGTGGACAAGCTAGGAACGCGTCATGTGTAATCATAATTAGTCTTTTATTACAGATTATAGATTATAGATGTTGTTAGAATATAAAATCTTATATTAGAATTTTTTCAGAACTACTAAAGATCACGAGAACTATAAGAACTCATCCTAATCATTAATTAGTATATTATTTAATTTTATTATAATTAAGTCATTAGGGGTAATATGGTATTATTATCATTTGTATTAATTGAAATCTTTTATGATTTACATTTAATTAGGTAAGTTACAAAATTTTCATTCATTCCAAAAGTACGGATGTTATGTTCATTTTTATTATTATAATTTTATTTATTATTTATAATTATGAATTTTAATTCCAATACGCAGGAACTGTTATTCATCAACATATTTGATTTTTTTTAATAGTTATCCACTTCAAGGCAGGAGAAAATGAACCTTTTACTGCCATTAAAAATGGCATTAAACTGGTATTCTCTTTTTGCTTAAAGTTGTCACCGGTATTAACCCTTTACTTCCATTAAAAATCGCTCAACCCATCATCATCAAGCCAGGAGAAAATGAACATCAAAATACTTCATTTGCAAGATTAGCTTTGGGAAATGTCACGAACCATTCCTTGCATCAAACATCAAACATCAATATACTTCATTTGCAAGATTACTATAATAGTTCAAACATAACTATTATAATCTTTTCCCTGATTTTGAGGACTACAAAATAAAATTTTGAATGAACCTAGCTCTTATAAAAATAAATTTACATCCTCATCAAAAGTATCAAAAAGAAGATTACTTAAATAACCATCTTGTTAACACTATAAACATTGAATTTGACCTGGTTCAGCTTTGTCTAATCACCTAGCTATATAAGTTTGTTTCACTTACAAGTTGGATGAAATCAGTATAAATACAACACTCTATAAAAATGTATGAACCTTACGATAAAAATTTAATAGAAAAAACTACATGAAAAAGAATACGTTGAGATTATTAATAAATCTATCAAAATGCAACAAACACCTTGTATAAGCTTAAGTACAACCTCATTGCTCTGGCAAGGAATCTTGGTTTCTTCATACTATGAGCTTGGTTTAAAAAAAGCGTTGTGAGGCGTTGCGTGAGGCGCTAGGGACGCTGGACAAATTGCCTCACTTCAGTTGAGGCACCAGAATACATGAAGCGGGCTGAAGCGGCGCTTCAGGCTTGGAGCGCTAGGCAAGTCGAGGTGGCTTCATGTATGATGGTCAACTCCCGGTTATAATTTCTGGTGATTCTCAGGAGAAGAGTTTACTTTGGTTCTTTTTTAGGCGCTAAGGTATGTGCTTTGTGTAAAATCGAACAAATAGATGAGATGAAGACATAAAGTTGAAATAGAGGTGCAATAACAAGAGGTCATATCAGATTTACAAAATATTAAATTGAAAGACTTTTAATGAAAAAAAATCTGTTGATGAAGAAGAGTTGTCAGGAGGAGAGGAGGTGATGATGTTGCTTTAGGTTTTAGGGTTAACTCACCTCTTATTTCATTTTTAGAAAATTACATTGTTCACCCTTAAAATTATAATTGTTGTTGAAGTTTACCCTAAATTTTTTCTTATTTGTTTATTTGTTTTCTTTTCTTTTTTATGAAGTTATAGTTCTTGTACACAAAGCTTGGTTTCTTGTACATTAGGCTTAACAATTGATTTTGTGCTTCTTTAGGTTGTATTTATAGTTTTTTTAAGTTGTACAAATATATTATTAATATTTTTGTTACTTTTTTTAGTTTAGCGCCTCACATACGTGAAGTCCTCGCCTCGCACTTGAGGCGTGACACCTCGGATTTTGATACCGAAACGCTCCGCCTCGCCTCGCGCTTTTTTAAACCAAGACTACGAGAACCAATTTAAAAATCTGCTACCCTAGCCTTTCTACCTTTCTTGACTTTGGGAAGCTAAGCTCTAAAAGTTTCCTTAATTTCTCATTTGCCTTGTGTCACAC
>BJCM01079776.1:0-13024 GCA_018326385.1 Flaveria bidentis
GGGGGGGGGGGGGGGAATTTTAGAAAACGTTTTAAGATGATGACAACGCAAGCAACGATAGCACAAGCATAAGGATAACCAAGTACACAGGTATGATATCCACACAGATAGGTTATAAAGTTGAGGAATGACCGACTAACGAAAAGATAACGAAAACACGCCAATTGACGGACCTTCTGGTGACGGATGTCACAATATACAAGACTATATACGTAGAGATTTTAACCCTGGTGGACTTAACTCTAATAGGCTTAACTTTTTAATACTTCTAAGCCAACTCTTTTTTACCCATAACTATAATTTCTAGATTCGTCGTAAATATCATAATTTAATTTAATGATTAACTCCTATTAGAATCGTAGAGTGATGTGTATGGGTTTTTTACTATTTTAAAATGTTTAATTATGTGTGTTTTATGTGTTTAATATAGTGGAACACAATTACTTTATTAAGTTACTTGATTTTCAGGCTTATGGAGCGAAAACGGACACATTTTTGGTGTTTCGGGAGTTAAATGGAAGTCGAAAGCTCACGAAGAATGATACACTTGAAGTATACAAAAAGTAAAGAAAAAGTGAAGTGGGACGTAAATTACGTCCCTAAGGACATAAATTACGTCCTATGTGTGATCAGGATGCACGCAAACTAGGACGTACAACAGAAGAAAAAAATGTTGATTGGGGGGAAGTAAATTATGTCCCTGAGAAAGTATTTTACGTCCCTATGGACGTAAACTACGTCCCTGAGGAAGTAAATTATGTCCCTGAGGAAGTATTTTACGTCCCTATGGACGTAAACTACGTCCCTGAGGAAGAAAATTACGTCCCTGTGCTGATTGTTACGAATTTTTAGGGTTTTCTACCCTAATTAAAGGTTAAAAAGGGGACTACAAAATAAGATCTTCACCAAGTTGTTTTTGGTCATCCAATGAGCAATTTTGAGAGCAAAGAAGACCCACGGATCCATCTTTTCTTTCAATTGATTCCTACGACAACTGATATCGATTTCATGACAACCATGAGCGGCTAAATCACCCGTGATCTTTTTCGGGTGTAGGGTTTGTGTTTATAAATTTGTTAATTTTATTTGTTCTTAGATTGGTTTGAATTTTCAATTAGTATGTTAAGCCATATGATTTCATTTGTTGGTTGATTACTTTAAACATATTTTATTTGTTTTAAATCTTAATCTAATACTTATTAGTTTTTGGTTTCTTTAAATCATGAACATTGTGAATCTTAGGTTTTGATTAGCAAATTAAAATTGGTAATTTGTGAATAGGTCCGTTTACAACCCGTTCCATCTCTATAACTGAAATCAATCAAACCAATTCAATTATGTTTATGTGATTGTTTGCTAAGAATAAATAGGTTACAATTTTGTTTTACAAACCTGAAATCCAGAGTGGATCATTTTTTTTATTATTGTTTTCAAAACCATTCAAGTTTATAAATTTACAATCTTGTTTTCTAAATCAATTATTAATTAAAAGGTAGTTTCTTTATAAAGTTAAAAGCCATTGAACTAGATTTACACTTTCCACATATTTCTCGTGGAGACGATCTTACTTACTCGTACTAGTATAGGTGAGATAAGTCTTAATATAAATTGTTTTTTAGTAGACCACGACAACCTACATCATAGAGCAATTTTTTTAATAAAGTTAACTAACCTCGGCTCTAGACACTTTTTATTGGGTTCAAATAGGACTTGGCTTCGATGGACTTCAGTGGTACTATGGCTACCCAAATGAGTTTTGACCCAACAACTTTAAGTAAAGGTGAAAAAGAAAGAGTCCCGGTGAACCCAAACCAGAATGAATTTTGAAACCGATTTGGTTAAAATTGGTTATGAACCAACCTGAAGCGTATAGTTGAAATCGTTCGCAATTTTATAGGTTACAACTGGTAACTTTATCAAACTGATCCGAACCGATCAAAAGCCGTATGACAACCCAGTTTTCAAACCGGTCAAACCTACCGCAAGAACTCTTCTAAACACGAATTGGTTTGACAAAACCATTTTTAACTCTCGATGACTAAAACCAAACCGGTTTGGAAAAAACACAATTTGCGCACCTATAGGTATATGAACTAAGCAAAAGTAAAAGATTTCACGGGGCATTGCACTCAAAAGATAGGCAAAAGCGTCCATATTTATAAAATGATAAAACTATTTATTAAAATGGGTTTTCAAGATCATAATTGTCTAATGTAAGATGATTACTAGATTAATGTAATTTCACTTTCAAAATCTATATATGTTTTCTTTTCTCTTCCCTCTTTTTGAAAGAATAATTCATAATATATATGTTTCAAAACCGGATCAAACTCAGAAAACCGCTCCATCACTGGTTTATTTTTCTAGCTGCTCAATAGCAAACCACACACTTGGTGTAGCTAAAGTTGATCCTAGAAATGATTAGGACTATTTAAACCGGGTTTAAAAGATTAACAAAAAACTGATGCATACCGTAAGATGAAATATAACAAGTATCACAAATCATATTTTTGTGCTCTATTGTAAAACGATATCTTATACCCAACTCAATATCCACGGGGTCACAAATATACCCCATGAATATCGAGTATAATAGTTTGTTTGTTAGAAAATAGCTACTAAGATTTCAAAGTATATATCTTTTTCTTACTATTATATATTTATATGAATTTTTTGTTATTAATAACTATAATAAATTAATATATGGTAATTACATTACTATAATTATCACCATAATATTTTAAATATCTAAACCATACAAATATATTAACGATATACATTATAAAAGATAAGTGATTATTTATATCATACATAATATGAATTATACCATTCAATATAATTTTAAAAAAACTTTATTTTCCAAGCTATTTTAAACTGAGTGTTACAGATTTAACCTCGCATATCACGATGTACAAATTTTTGTTTACTGGTTACCAAACAATAGTTTAAGAAAAGATAAAAATATTAATACTAAAACTTTTAGCGCATATGGTTTGCGTAAACATGCATGTAGCTTTGGGTAAGTGATGTGTTATTGTTTTTTTTACTATATAAACATATTAAATCGTGTGTTTTTACATGTTTATCAATGTGAAAAAAATTTACTTTGAAAGTTTATTGAATTTTAGGTTTGTGGAGTTTAACGAATACAATTAAGATGTTTTTCGAGAGTTAGAATGGAAGCTGGAAGCTCATGAAAAATACAATACTTGAGAAATTGAAAAAAGTGAAAACCAAGTGAAGGGGCGTAAATTACATCCCTAAGGATGTAAATTACGTCCTATGTGAGAATCAGCCAAAATGAAGCATGCAAAACAATAAGAAAAAGTGTTGATGTAAGGGGCTAGTAAATCACGTCCCTATTGATGTAAATTACGTCCCTCTGGACACTAAATACGTCCATGTGTTGTGCGAATGTAGGGTTTTGTGACCTATTTGAAAGGAACAAGAGGGGCTATGGAAAGACTCTTCACCAAGCCATTTTTTGCCATTCAACGAGTAATTTTGAGAGCAAAGAAGACCTACGGATCCATCCTTACATGTAATTGATTCATACAACCACCATTTTTGATTCCATGACAACCATTAGCGGCTAAATTACCCGTGATCTTCTCCGGGTGTAAGGTTTGTTTTTATGACATTTGTTTAACTCTAGTTGTTCTTAGATTTGGTTGAAGTTTTGGTTGGCATATTAAGCTATATGATTTAATTTATTGTTTGGTTACTTTGAACAATTTTTTTTGAATCTTAATCTAATACTCGTTGGTTTTTAATTTATTTACATCATGAGCATTTTGAGTATTAGATTTTGATTAGCAAATTGAAATTGTTTGCTTATGAATAGGTTCGTTTACATTCCGTTTCATCTCTATCACTGAATTCAATTATACTAATACAATTATGTCTATGTGATTGTTTGCTAAGAATAACTAGGTTACAACTTTGTTTTACGAACCTAAAATCCGGAGTGGACCATTCTTATTATTATTGTTTTCAAAATCAATCAAGTTTATAAATTTAAAATCTTAAGTTAGTTTATTTATAGAGTTAAAACTATTTAACTAGAGTTACACTTTACACATATTACTCGTGGAGACGACCATAGTTACCCGTACTTGTATTGGTGAGCTGCGTCTTAATTTAAATTGTTTTTAGTAGACCACGACAATCTACATCAAAATGGTGTCGTTGTCGGGGAAATGGTGCACAAAGTGTTTTTAGTTCATTAGTTTTGTTTCATTTATTTATTCAATTGGTGCTAGTTTTGCTTGTGTAGGTGACATCATTGTGCATGCATACCCGAGTAACTTTTTTGCAGGCATAATAACATTTCAAGTAATTTGATCGCATCATGAAGTAGGATGAAGATTATGATCCATGTTTATGTTGCGCGAGCCAATTTAATTGGGTTCAATAATATCATGTGTTCTAGAAGAGATATATAACATATAAGGAATGTGAAAGTGATAGCATCGGAAGACAAGGATATATAATAATGAATTATGCGGACGATGAAGATACACACTCATCTTTCCATACTACGAGTCACTTCTTCCAGATTATCAAGTATGTCATCCATCTAGAATGAATAATTATTCGGGACAAGATTGAGATTACAATAGTTATGAATCGGAGATGGAACAAAACTCAAGTTATCAGGAAGAGTATAACGGCTATGGCTATGGACATCCTCACCCCAACATACGAGGATCGTCAAGGTAACTACAACCAAGACCATTATAGTCAAAAGACCTACTATAAATGATCAACTCAATAACCTAGGTCACATCTAAATGCTTATCCTTCTGAAGTTGTCTTGAAATGTTTAAGAAATTACACTTGTCCCAAAATGAGCTAGAGTTGACAAAACCCATTAGTCAAAAGCAACACCGTATAAATTTATTAGATTACAAGTATGATCTATAGGAAGGAACAATAAATTGGTCAACAACGTGTTTTTGGTATTCAAAGGTTTCAGGAAAAACAAGCATGGATATCACCTCACAAATTAAGAAAAAAGTTGTAGAATAAGACCTCACCAAGTGCCTTGATTGTTTAAGAATATGAAGGTGAAATAACCATGTTTGAGGTAACAACAAAAAAACATGTGCAGAGTCTTAAAGAGAATGAAATTAGCTCAACTGATGACGAGTTGATAATTGCATAGGGCATGGGTAATGATGAAACAGAAGAAGGAGTTATAGATCTTCTATAGAACAAAAACATAGTTTGAATCCACATGAACACATTGACACCTCTCGAACTAGAGATTGAAGCATTTAAAGTTCATCATGACCCACTAATTGTATTTACTAGTCCACCTAACAATGTTAGAGATGAGAGTTTGAAGAAAGTACAAAGAAAGTTGGATTTCAAGACATCGGACAAATCAGGTTTGCGAAGTTTAACGGACACAATTTGGTGTTTTTCAGGAGTTAGAATAAAAGCCGAAAGCTCACAAAGAGGCAACAGTTGAGAAATAGAAAAGAATGATTAAAGTGAAGGGGGCATAAATTACGTCACTACGTCCTATGTGAGTATTAGTCAGAAGAGTGCGCAAAACAGGAAGAAAAAGTGTTGATTGAGGGGGGCTAGGAATTACTTCACTATGGACGTAAATTACGTCCCTGTGGACATAACATACGTCCCCGTGTTGTTAGATACACGAATTTAGAGTTTTGTGACCTATTTGAAGGGGAAAAAGGGGGGCTACGGAAAGACTCTTCACCGAGTCGTTTTTTGCTATTCAAGGAGCAATTTTGAGAGCAAAAAGACCTACGAATATATCCTTTCATGCAATCGATTCCTATAACAACCGATTTCAATTCCATGACAACAATTAGCGGCTAACTTACACGTGATCTTCTCTGAGTGAAGGGTTTGTGTTTATGACATTTGTTTAACTTCAATTGTTCTTAGATTTAGTTGAAGTTTTGATTGACACGTTAAGATATATGATTTCATTTATTGGTTGGTTTGTTTAAACGTTTTTTTTGTTTTGAATCTTAATCCAATACTTATCAGTTTTTGGTTTCTCAACAGTCTTAGGTTTTGATTAGGAAATTAAATTGGTTCTTTACATCGTGCAAACGACCTTCCTTACACGTATTAGTATAAATGACTAAGTTTTAGTTTAAATTGTTTTTAGTAGACCACGCCAATCTACATCAGTAACAAATCAGATATCACATATATCATATCCATGGCTGGCTCTGTTCGTAAGGTGGGTGACCGCACAAGTCCTAAAATTTTAAGGGACTTATTTTTTAACTATTTAGGTTTTGGGTGTCAATTAACTAATTTAAAAGAAATTATTAACTTAGGATTAGTTATATGTTTTAAAAATGCTCAATAAATTAATAAAATATTTTAAAACAATTGATGTGTGATAAACACAATTAAGTTTAAAAAGATTGAAAATCATATCTTTTTATATATGTTTGAATCCAATGATTTTACGTTTTCAACCTAGTCAACTATAATTACATCGCATCATCTGCACTACATTGATTTGTACCTAGTGATTTAGCAACCTACTCATGTGTTCCTGCTCTATCCTCTATGAACCGACCTCGACCATATCTATATCCAGCCTGTAAATTCCATTTTAAATCTCATATTTAGACCTACAATCGAGTGCATACCTCAACAATTCACCTTTCAACGGATCAAATATTCACGTTTTACGCGTCTCAAATGTCTTGGCTTTTTTGATATTCCATCGGGTTCTCGTTTAACCTTCATTACCCAATTCCCATAACACACATGAAGAAGATAATTTGATATTCTAATTACAAAGGATTAAAGAAACTAATAATGTAACCCCAGCACCACGTGTCAACACAAGAGAGCAAGAATAACAGCCATAAAATCCAAACCGTTGATGTATGGCTGTATAAACACGTAGCATTCAGCGGGTCCTCCTTATTGTAAGCAGTGGGTCTCCTTTTATCTAGGGTTTGTTCTTCACCCCCAATTTCTTAATTTCAATTTCAACTCCAATAATCACCCTACTACCCTCTCTCACTGTTCAATTTCACCCATTTGATTTCAATTCATACGAATTTGATCATATGGCATCAATTGACAACAGAAACGATCAATCTAAACATGAAGAAGATGATGAAGTTAGCAACACCGCTGCAATATTATCACCCTTCGATCCGCTGCTTGGTGATCCACCGGCGTACACGATAACGCCGGCGGCTCGCCGCCGTGACTCGTCGTCGGAGGTTAATCCGTTGAAGGAGGAGCCACCGGAGAACGATTCGATACCTGTCGCCATCGTCCCAATGCCGTCATCTCGCAGCCAGTGGACGGTGGCGCCGCCGAGGCGGTCGACGAAAGACCGTCATACGAAGGTGGAGGGCCGCGGCCGGAGAATCCGAATGCCGGCGGCGTGTGCGGCGAGGATATTTCAGTTGACGAGAGAATTAGGGCACAAATCCGACGGAGAGACGATACGGTGGTTGTTGGAGCACGCGGAGGCGGCGATCGTTGAAGCCACCGGCACAGGAACGGTGCCGGCGATTGCGGTGAATGTTAACGGAACGTTGAAGATTCCGACGACGGCGAGCGACGGCGACGGTGGGCGTAAACGACGTAAACGGAGTTGCAACAGTGAGTTCACCGACGTTAACGATTCAGCGTGTTCTAGTTTCGCCCCTGTGGCTCCGATTGCACCACAGGGCCTCGTCCCCGTGTGGACCGTCGGTGCGCCACCCACCACCGCCGTCCACGGCGGCGCTTTCTTCATGATTCCAAACAGCACCACCGTCGTGCCGTCCTCCGGCCACCAACAGCTATGGGCGATCCCCGCCGGAGCAATGCCGGTGTTCAGCGTCGCCGCGAGGCCTATTTCGAGTTTCGTCTCCGGCGTGCAACCGGTGGTTGCCTTCGGCGGCGTTGACGGTGGCGGTGGCGGTGGGATTGAAACGCCGGCGAGGTCGGTATCAAAGAACAGTGGGGGTGAAGATGGATCGGTGAAGGTGTCGACCACCATGGCTCCGAGCTCGAGCTCGGTGACGACGACGACAACGAAGACAACGGCTCATATGCTGAGGGATTTTTCATTGGAGATTCATGATAAACGGGAGCTTGCATTCATGGTGGGTTCTTCAGCAGATCAAAATCGATCTTCGAAGCCATCGTCGGAGTAATGGGTTAACTTGAATTTGTAGTTAGGGTTTGTTAGATTATAGATGATGTGATCATGTGATGTTTATTTGGTTTTGTTTGAAGATGGATTCGGAGAAGATGAAACATGTTTACTTACATGACAACATGACATAGTTTTTGAATATAATTACACTACATATTAGATTTCTTATACCTATTGGTTTTTAGAGGGAAGATATGAATGCCATGAGGTAGTATCGTACTATTAAAGCTGTTTGTATACTTAGCAGATTATCTAGTCAATTTGTAACTCTCTTGCAAGTCATTTATATTTTATGCAATTATATGTGTGTAATAATTAAATGGTTGGTACTCGATCCATTCTAGTGGATAAAAAAAGAGTTTAAGTAACTTGATATATTTTAAAATAATACTAAAGAACGGCCAAATTCCGAGGCCCTAGGCTTGTGGCTGTCACAAATGACAAATACTATCGTCAACCTCATGGCAAAAGTTGACGAACTCTTCCTAAATTATAGTGGCTATTGAGTTTGGTTATAATATTTGCTCACATGCATATAAGATTCTAGTTTATAACCGACCACATTAGTTATTTGCAAGTCCTTGAAGTAAAATCACTAGTGTTACTGTTTGATCATCAATTACACCAGGATACATTCATTCGTATGCATGTAATGACTATATATTATATAGCCATATCATGTAAAGAGGGTCAACCATTTATGTAGTTCATGTGCCTCTCACAATTAGAAAATACGATTTACACATTACAATATAAACTTGACTATTTTCATTTTGTATCCCAAATAGTATCAAGATCTGCTACCCTTATCAACAATACTCAATTTATCAACTTGAAACCTTTTTATAAGCACTTGTTCTACCACGACTTTTCGAAAAGTACAATCTTTCTTGCACAAAGTATTAACCACATAAAGCACTTTGTTCTATTAAACTATAAAGCTCAAAAAGAGAAAGCAATATTTTGATCTTATTTCTGGCAGTCCAAACATTATTCAATATGCCAAGTATTCTTATTATAAATCTAATTAACTTCATAGTAATTGCGGAATCTTTAACTTTTCCTAACATTTAACACTTTTATTATTATTTAATAAACACAAATACTAAAAAGTTGAGATGATATATGTTTTGGATAATAATAAGATGCATAGCACGTGAGTGTTGAGGGAGACACGTGCGGGTGGGGGTTACTAGGTCCCGCATGTGGTATAGTTTTGGGAGGTGGGACCCCCATGCTTTTATGCTCGGCTATTTTTGTGGTATGTGTGGGGACCACAACGGTTCATGATCCACTATCCTGACACGTGTCCAGTGATTAGCTGTAAAAGAATGGTATTCTGATATTTAGTGTCTATCTAGTGTGAGCCATGTGGGCCAAAAGAAACATCGTTTAAAAGATGACCATTGTCCTAAGTATTTTGGATTTCATTTACGTGTATACGAGTCGTATAGTTACATGCGACTCGTATACGAGTCGTATAGTATATTTACATGCGATTTGTATGAATGTTAATGACATCAGATGTTATGTGGATATGTGCACATATAGGTGTCATGTAGGTTTAATACAAAGGTGTATGTGAGTTATATAGGTTTTAAATTGGTCATATGGATTCCATAGGAAGGGTTATACAAATTATCTCTATTTATGTGAGTCATATAGTTCTTGCACTATACGAATTGTAAATAGACAGAGATAAACTATGTGAAAGATGATAGTTTGTCGGTTATGATTACCATGTAAGACTCATATAACATCAGACGTATATATGGTATTAATTGATCTTTTATTTTTTTGTGTACCATTACAAGCACCCAATTAGAGCACCCATAATGAAATATTTGTAGCTTTAGGGATGTCGGCGTGAAAGATAGTGAACGAGGAGAGATAAGTAAAAAGTTTGTGGATACGAGAGATTGGTGAGAAAAGATGCTAAGTTTTGTGAGAAGAAATGAGATATATTGACGTAGCCATACGTCTTTTTAGATACTGAAAGGGGCATTTTGGGGAGCGCACAATCGGGTGAAGATGACGTGATTGTAGATGCTCTTAAAATAGATAATCTTTATAAAAATCTTGGAATTTGCTTCGATCGATTATATATATGGTTAAATTTCTAAAAAATCTTAAATGACAATGTAATTAATTTGGAGTGGATTACATATATATTCTCACAAACATTTTGTTGTTTTTTTGTTGTTGCTTGCTCACTTTCACTTCTAAACCGTGTTAGATGTCGGAAAATAACTATTTTATCATTTCTAGAACCGACCCGTTTTGGGTTTATGTAAGTTAAAATTTTTATAGCAAAATTAAAATTATTATAAAAAAGATCGTTTGAATAACTTAAATTTAACTTCCCTTGGTTACAAAAATATATTAGATTTATTCATCTCCATATGTCATCACCCTCCACTAGACCGTTAGTAGCACCCCTATCGATACACAATCTTGTTACCACCATCACTAGAACATGACACACACCATAACAATCGATACACAATCTTGTTACCACCATCTCCATCTTTAGTGGGGCCTCAAATCTTTGTTCATTGTTATTCTAACACCACCCACATAATCTAAAGCTTCTGAAAAACACAAACCATAACCAGGTGGAGAAGAAACACATGAACCTTGTAAACACAACATAAACACAGACACATCTTACATAACCAGGTGGCGGTCTTGGATATTCTTATGATAAAATGGTGTGTTTTATATGTAATTTGTTATGGGTTCAAATCTTTTATAGTATGATATGATTTTAAGAGTAAAGTAAAATATAAAATAGAAAATGTGTGTTCGTTAATTAATAAATAAAAGGTTATAATGACAGACCTGAAACCTTTTTTTAATTAGTGTTGATAATTTTTGACGCTTAAATAACTATCAACATGATTATATATTTTTTCCCTTCGAGTCTTGTGTGGTCAGGCTATGTTGGAAACTAAAAATCTAACACTATTCAACTTGAAGATCCTCAGTAAAAGTTTCATGACTTCAGTAAATTAATTTTGTATATAGTTTATAATATTAATTTTTGAACAACTTTTAAAATTAGATTTTAATAATTAAAACTATTACGTATTGGCTGAAAATAATTTATATCATTAATTTGGTCGGTAACACAACTAACTTTTACTTTATTACCAATGAAAATCTTAGTAGCATAATTTTCATAAATCACACTCCATTTGTATTTAATTTAGGCTCCATTTAGCTTTTATGTTTTTTTTCATTTCGTTAATAATCATTATTCTAAACAAATCGAGTGCACTTAAAGCGTATTTGGGATAATTACAAACCATATTAATAGTATGAATTTTTATCAGTTAGTGAGTAATAATTAAATTATTAAAATCCAATAAAATGGAAAAACATGAAGTAGAAGTAAATTACATTGATTTAAAAATTATAAAATAATAATAGTAACATAGGTGTATATAACTTAAAGAAAATTAAATTGGTTTAAAAGTATAGCGTTTAAATAAAATAATAAATAACTGAAACGGGACTTTTGATTTTATTCTCTCTTAATTTATATATTGGTGTCGTCATACAAAACATAGGAATTCACTCGAGTTTCGGTTAGATACATTGAATCTAAATATCTTTTTCATAGGGGTTGGACGAACCTCCTCGCATAAGGTCGGGTCCACCCCTACGGCCATAACCATAACATGTTTACACACAACACACCTAAAACTACGGCCATAACCATAACATGTTTACACGCAACACACCTAAAACTACGGCCATAACCATAACATGTTTATAGACAACACACCTAAAACCCCCTGCAAAGCTTTAGAAACCATACATAATCACATACAAACACAAGACACCTACTTCATGTTATTACTTGGAGGGGAATATATCATTAGTTTAATCTTATAAAATTGTTATGCATTTTGTAAGAACTTTAAGAAACTTCGTTAACTAAAATAAAAGATAGAGTAAACTTCGTTTTTGTTCTCTGTGGTTTGATCAAAATAACGGTTTTCATCCAAACGTTTCAAATCTTGATTTTGCTCCCTGTGGTTAACGCTACTAAATTTTTTTGTTAAAATCAAGGACATTTTGGTCTTTTTATAATAAGGACTACATATGTAAATTATACAAACTAATAAGGGGTATTTTTATAAAATGATTATACATGTACGCACACAACCAACATCTCAAACCACCATCTGCCAAACCTCCCATCACCAGTCACTGCTCCACCGTCAGTCACCGGCATCTACTACTGGCCACCCTCACTATCTTACTCTTTCTCTCTTTATCGCCACCCATCATCACAATCAACCAAAAGAAGAAGCATCTCAAAATACCCTAATTTGGGCTTTGACTGAGGTATGCAAAGATGAAGGGATCTAGTGTGGGAGTTGCTAGATTCAAGGTTGGAGATTGAGGGTGTACACAGGTGAAAGGGATCTGAAAATCACAAACCAGAAAATTCAATTCAGATTTAGGGTTTGAATCTAGAAGACAAATATATAAATTTGGGCATAACTAAATTCAATTTTGGTTGGATTGTTGTTAGGGTTTCTGATTTAACTAAACTTATAAAATGCTATAAATTAAATAAACAATTAATTGTAAAAATTAACTAAACTTATAAAATGAATTTTACATATTAATTGCATAAATTAAATAAACCTATAAGATGCATTTACGTATTTTTATTTGTAAAAGTTAAAACATATAAAATTAGGAACATTACATAAGTTTTTTAAAAAACAAAGTACATAATTTCAAATTAAGTACATAAATTAAAATCAAAGTGAAATATATAATATAAAACATAAAAACAATTAGACATAAAATTTTAAATAATTGTTTGAAAACCAGTTTGTAACC